>PTEX01000011.1:1034751-1115354 GCA_003342815.1 Eudromia elegans
GTTTTTCTACAGAGGTCAGTGCTCATTGCTGCTCTCTTCCCATTCCACCAGTGTCACTGGGATGACATCTGTCCCTCCAGTACAGACTGGCTGAGTCTGTCCTTCCCTTTCAGCCATCCTAGGGGGGTTTTTTTGTGATGCTCAGAAGAGAGGCCCTGTGTGCAGTTCAAAACAGTGGGTTGGTGCAGTGCTTTGCTTTATGAGCAGAGACCAGATAAAGGGAACCAAAACAACCAACATGATTTTGGTTTTACCTTTAGTGCATTTTCTTAACAACGTTTTTCCAAAAGTAGCAGAATATCTACGCTTCCTACACACACCATAATTCCTTATCTAGTCTCCAATCGTATTTACTTTTCAAAGTTGAAATTTTATTTTTTGATACATTTGTGTTCATGTTTTATAAATGTGAAATTATACCAATCTCCTTACTATGTTACTGCAGAAGTCATGCTGCACTGTAATTAAAATTCCAGCTAAAGGAAGTTTACTAGGAGTTCTAGTTGCAACCAGGCAATTATTTGGTTTTCTAGCAAGCCATCACATTTTCTGCTGCCACTAGTACTTCGCCACACAAGAAAAACTGAAATAAACCCTCACACCAAAATGCACAGTATACATACACTCAGTGTTACTCTACTAGTATAGTGGACACAGAGAATAAGCATATTCTACATTTTTACCAGAATGTCTAAAAGACACTTAGTAATGTCTTCTACTCTAGTCTAAGGTGCTTACAGTTCTCCGGCTCCCATAGCTAGAACCAATCCATGAAAATTGCCTCTTTTTCCATCTCAAAAGAATAAGTTCACCTGGATGAGTTGAACTGAGATAAGACAAAAACAGACTTGTCCGCAGATAGCAAAAAAGCACTCAAATTTCCAAAAGACCTCATGAATTTACTGCCTGTATTTACTTACTATAAAAGATAAAGATCACATGCCACAAAAAGCTACATATAGAGAAACACATACTTTAATGTGGAAACCAGCTAATACACTGATCATCCTGCCTAGAAATAGTTGCTTTAAATAAGCCAAGAAAAAAAAAATTACCTGAGCTGAAACCTGACCATAATCACATCTGAAGTTACAACTTGATTTGGATTAACAGAAAAATCTTTAAAAGTTAAATGATCATGAGTTACATCTACAATTATTTTCAAGAACACTTGCATGCTTTAAGATATCATTAACTTAAATGAGATCCTCTGTTTAAAGAAAGATTTAACCTTGCATACTGCCATTAATTCACACTAAATGTCCCCACTGCGCTATGAAATGTAACAGAAAAGGTTAGCTACCCATGATTCTTGTCAATGGTGCCACTTTAAGGTCCTCAAATTARAAGAACTGTCAGAAATGCAGCCTCTGAAGATATAACACACCRCAGAAGGGTGAGAAGATCTTGGCATGAAGTTGGTCTTGTGTTTCCATCCGCTCACGACACACCAAGAGCAGCCAGACACCCAACAAAACCGGGCTGCTGCCCATGATGCAACAACTCGGCACCTGTTCCAAGCAGGGCCAGAAGACATGCCCCTACCTCTCATTTCTTCAATAACCCTTTTAAATCTCATGAGCCTTGAGYGATTTCTGTCACACCGTCTGGTTGCTTAGTCTGTCCAACTAAGCTACACATTCTCCTAGAAGACAGAGATCCTTGGCCTTAAAATGTGTTCATGCACCCAGAGGGAACAAGGCAGCCTCTTGGCCTATGTCACCCATCAGTTTAGGAGTAATAACTTAATCAGATTTTTGATTTCAAAGTGCCAAGTGGAAATGAAGAGAAAAACCTTCCATGGCAGTACCTGGGGACACTAGTAACAGAGAGTGTTCATTGCACTGCACAGCTGACACATCCCACTACTGCTGAGCAGTTGGTCATCGATTTAGACTAKTAGAGCAACAGCTGGCACGCTTCAACCTACCAAGGCCTCAGCATATTTCACTAMGGTATTGTATCTGTAAGGCATAATGGCTCTTGGAAAGCCTCCAGAAATCAATCTAACCTGAAACCAAGTGATCAGCTRCTCTTCCACCCTACATTCAGAACCACCAAATTAACAAAATGCACTGTCCCAGTAACGAAATGATCATGAAAAAAACCTGTAAATGGCAGTGAAATGCCTATTACCACCTATGGCTTTCTCTCCTCTACTTGACTAGTACTGTCTTGGAGCAGGTGAATTTGTGAGTACATCACTTTTAAATTTGGACTTAAACCTGAAGCTGTTTTTCAGTGACTGATTCTTTCATTTTGTTCAGTCTAATAGACTATTCTGTTTTGAAAAGTGTTACGTATGTGTATGTAGATATATATAAATCCATTTCCTCTCAGGTCCCGTTAATAAACAAATTGCAAAACCTGGAAGGCAAACTTTTCTGACCACTTAGTACCCAACCACATTTTTTCCYGCTTTATTTTGCTTTAATATTGTTGTATCTATTCAGAGATGCATCTGAGGCATTCTGCATTACTTAGTCACATTATGCATTAACAATACATGCACAGATAAGTATCACATTCGTCTTGTGTGTCTAAATTGGGTCTTAATGAGGCAAGCCAATGGTCAGAACTCAAGCTCTGAAAAATCAAGATTTAAGCATAGTTATGTGCCCATTCAGATATACTCTGGAGTTTAAAAATCAACCAGCCAGCAAGATAGGCCAACARAATCTAATACAGCATGTCCAGCACAGGAACCAAGTCATATTTTTGAACATTTTCTAAATAAGTAAATTCTTCAACATTTACAAGAAAGTTAACAGAAAATTCCACAGTTAATTACTACACACAAGTCTAGATAGATTTCCCCACCTTAATTTAAGCCAAAAATCATAATTCACTGGAATGAGCCCCCTTTCACAAGCTACAACCAACACCTTTAGTCCTAATTACCTAAAATCACAATATTCAACAYAAAGAATCAACATTGAGGGACAATTCTCACATTAAGAAGGAGCGTACTGCATTCCTGTGTATTGATTTATGCTGCCCCATTGGTCCTACACAACCCGCAGGAAAGGTGGAGCTGGCGGAGATGAATTAAGCACCTGGTAACTACGTGCATCATTCAGCATAAATAGTCAAGCRTAACAGCAGTAATATCAATAGCATGAAACATTCACAGTAAGAGGCCATCTGTACAATCAAGCAGCATGGTATAATCAGTGGGAAGAGTAGGTYTGATAAATCACAATTCTCACATGGCTTTCGTCTATTTATCCGAGATTCAGTAGGAAGCGCTTTGATGAGGAGTGTGATCAGCACTATGATGTACGCACACGAATGATGCTGCAAATAGATGCAGGCATCATCATCATCAGTCTTTACAGCTTTATACAGCTCAAAGATAATCTTTCTGAAAGCTACAGCTTTGCTGAACAATAACAAAGCTACCTTCACACATTAATGGTAAGCCAAATAATATATTGCCTATCATATGGGTAAACAAAGCATTTCAATATGTTTGAACAGAAAAGTGTTTGTTAAAATCCACAAAAAAGTACCCAAATGCAGAATGACAAAGCCCTGATCTTAAAGGAGCTCAAGCTTTGAAACACACAATCTATCATGTAAGAGACAGAAGAGGGCAGCCATTAATTAACATCCAAATTAAAGCTTTTCAAGTAAGGGTCAAAACTRCTTTTGTTTTGACATTTAAATCACCAGCAATGTATTGCCCAGTTTAGTATGCACAACACATCACCYAATGCCTTTATGTTAATTGCCTCCATTTTTCAAGTGTACTATTTGATTTATCGTCAATTAAAAATACCTAAAAAGCCAAGACTCATGTATGTTAGGTATAAACATGATTAATGTAACACAATTACATTTCCCTGTTTGATGATCTTGATTAGGAACTTTTTATCAGCCYGGCAGGCCACAGCATCACTGCTACCAGTGACCTGTCAGCCCAGGCAAAGACAGCTTTGCTGAAGGGGAAGTATTTGACAGCCATGAATGTTTCCAAAAGGTGTAAAATCCATAATTAAATTGTCACTTATCACCTTAACAGCTTGGCAAACTTGTCTATGTGTGATTGTCTACTTAGGTATGAGCTAAAAACAGCACAAGGAAAAATATCTAGTCATGGCATTGCCTTTTAAAACAGTAATTACCAGAACAGACTTCCCAGTACTTCCAGASAGATTACAGACCTATGAATCCTCCCCCACATCATCATGGGAGCATCTCACTTTACTGAGGTTGCTCCAAGGAAAAGGGATTAGGCAGACAAGTCTATGTCTCTATTCTATGGCCCTTTGAGGGGGTCACCCTCAGGTCTCCAGCATTTTCMAAGTGGTCATAAATTGGTAGTATGGAAGCATGATGTCTCGACTGTCTATGGATAATTGATGAACACATATAGCAYGATCTATGCAAAGATGGAACTAACTTGGAGACAAGTCCTACTCGGTAGGAAATGGAGAGGCCTTCACAACAACACTCACAACTCCTAATTTCACTGAGTTCATTACTACAAGTCCATCTCCTCCCATTATGTTTATTTGGTTCATCTTGTGTATACTCTAATGCAAAAAAGTATTCTTTTCCATGTCTTTTAGAAGGTTTCTTAGTATTTTTGCAGCTTTARCAGTTCTGTATTCTGTCCAAAATTGTTTAAGGATTTTCTGAATGTTAAATAACTTTCAGCTCAATCTAGTGAAAAAAAAAAAAAGAGAATTCTTAACCCTCATCTGAGCTCTCCTCCCTCTTTCCATCAGTGAATGTAAACTATAATTAACAGTCACATTTAAGAGTCAAATACATAAGAAAAAACTATAACCTGTATTTAATTACTAGGGAGCTACTCACAATCAAATTTACAGTAAGCCCTTGTTTAAAGTGAAAGATTAAAAAAGCTGTTTTCCAACACTTCAGAAAAAATTAAGAAGTTCCTTGGTTTACTGAGGACTACAAAAGCAATTGCCACTACAGAACTGCTTTGCATATTCTCTCTATTAATTTAGAGCGCCACGGTGAGCCTCACATTGCGAGGCAACTCCAAAATTACACTGCTCTTGGGTAATGGGTATAAAAAGACACTACAGCATGCAAAGTGTATTCAAACAGACARTTAAAAATATCAATTCTGCTGACAGCTGGAATGAAGAAACTATGCAGAGGTTTAATACTGCTGCATGAAGGACATACTCTTTAGGAGTGATTAGATTAACTTGAAACATGCAGTGACAGTCTGTCTTGGTTGAACATTACATATTAGGTCAATTTAGTGAATGCGTATTAAAATAATTTAATTCCCAAGACTGTTTTAAGATGTTGCCAAAGCTCCTCCTGCTCTACTCTCCTTCTCTCATTTATGACAGCATCTTAATTATTGTGCTAGCCTCACACTACTGCAATTGGCTGGGTCACCACGCAACAGCCCATGCAACTTTGGCTTAACCAACTTATCCTTTACATCCTTCAACAGATCAAATGAAAAAATCAGCAGAAAATCTTGCCACAGCAACCATGTTTTCAGAGAAAACAGAAGGGAATACAAAGGACCCACACACACCTAGAGCCAAGCTTCTAGACTCCACTTAAACTTGAGTTGTCAAAACATATTAGAAATGCTGATACTCAAGCACYGATTTCCAAGAGAATAAGAATTAAACTTCCAGAGTAAAGTTGTTTTTAAAGAATGAATGATTCTGAGTTCTCATGATATTCATACTGTCCTGAATATTTATACATAGCACTTGGCCATTTCTAATAAATGGAGCAGATCAAAGTCTGTATAAATAAAGGATTATGGCTGGGGAGCTCAGACAGAATCAGGACCATATTCAGAACTCTATGTACTTAAAAAAAGTGAGAGAAGCTTTCTGATAAATAGTGGGAGTGATGTGAACACATGAGCAATACTTCATTCTGKTTTTACAGAGTAATATATGAAAATAACATACAGTTCAGAAGTGGCTGGTCCTCTGTGAATTCAGAAGGCTGTTCAATATAAAAAACCTTTTGCTGGAATCCAGGGATGCATTCTAAATCTTCTGCAAATGCAAGCAGCAGAACCTGAGGAAACAAGCAAAATGGACTTTTAACTTCCACTCATTCAATCACAGGGGCTTCTGGGAACGATACTGGATTTAGGCTCAGTGCTCATAAACAAAACACCAGGCTCCATGTTCATGAGAGAAAATATCCATCACASCTAGACTTTCCCTTCAAACTAACTGTAATTTTTATGTAAGTTTCACTTTTGATATATATAGGCCAATAGGAAGGTTACAAATAGAGATCTGAGTATTAAATTCTCAGTCCACATGATCAATATGAGATATGCTTAGTCTTAACAAAAATGCAGGACATAATTTAAACTCAAGTTTAAGCTTACTTGGGTTCTCCAGCATTTTAGAAGCAATATTAAGCTTCGTTTCAGAAAGCTCATCACCAAAGCAAATTCTTCACTCAACAATGAAGTTTCAACTGCAGAAACAGTCTTTTCCAAAGACCATTTAYTCACAGACATTTTTCACATATTCTCYGTTTATCTAACAGACATATCATCTGACTTGGGGCTTCTGAATGAACATGCACAGAACTGCAATCACAGCAGATCGAAACCTCCTTCCATCTTAAGATTCAACCAATAATGGAAGAAGACTTGTGTGATCAGCCCACACCAGTGAAACATCCCAAACAAGATGCACTCAATTGCTCTGTCAAGCTGAGATTTAGCTACAAACATAAATATTCCCTAAAGGATTAGTACAGAAATTAAAGAGACAAATCACATTAAGGCCTCCTGGTTCTTGGCATCCAAGTTGGAATTCTTGCTTCATGGGACTATAAATAAAACCCTTACTTTAGATGTTGGCATTGCCAGGGCTCTCCAAGAAGGAGATGCATCTGCTTTACCTGATTTCCAACAATATAATTTGACTTGACATTTAGGCAATCTAAATAGGTCYTAAGTTGACTAGTGGAAGTCTGGCACAGAAGCCTCATATAAGGATGCAACAAGTAAAAAGGGACCACTCCTCTCAGCAAAATAATTACAGGATACTGGCTTGGCCTTGCTGTGAAACAAATTTTATTCTGGTTGTACAATTCCCTATACTTTCTTCTTTCCAAGATGCTAGACAAGATGTCAAATCTTACACCACAGTAGGTGTTTTTAATTAATTATCTTTTAGAAGCACAACTCTTGTAATTTATTTTTTCTCAAAGAAACTTAATCTATTGAACTAGATGTCTATCTCATTAAAACAATTTCTGTTGAGGTTCATCACTTTGAAAATCTCTTGAAAGAAATCCTCAAAGACAAAAAAACAGCAGAGATTTGTGTTGAAGGTAAGGATTGTTTTTCAAAACAAACTATACTATGAATTTAAGCAATTTTTAATACCATGACAATTTTTCCTTCTCAATTTATTACTGGTCACTATACAAACATGTCTAGTTTGAGTAGCAGCCATGCAAGTTCAGTTACTGGAGTAGAACTATGCTCCCAATGAAGCAGACAGCCAGAAGTTTGGCTAAATATACTCCTCTTTAAATAAGTTAAAAAAATGCATGCATGCTAATGACCTTGACCAATAAACTGCTCCACTCCAAGCCCAAGACTTGGAAACCAGAGATGGATCACACTTCCACCTGAGCAGCAGGGGAAAGGAATAAAATCCTAATATTAAAACATGCCCATCTCAAAACTAGGGTTCTTCTGCCTGTTCCTCTCTGCTGCARACAGAGAGCTGGTCTCTATAAGAATCTTCCATAGAAGTGCCAAACATTTGCAGAGCCCCTTCCAAGTCCTGCAGACCCAGGGCACAAAATCACCCCATCCTCACTGTGAAAGTGATTTTTTCCCACCTTGGTTTTACCGTTAACACTCAAATATCATTTCAGTTGTATTAGACCATTTTCTATCATTACTGCATTGTTCTCATGGCATGAAGGTCATCCTCATGCAAGACTTGTTCAATAAAAGCATAAATGACACAAACACCAGTAAAACCATCTGCCCATGAAAGGAAAAAACCTAAGCAGTAAGCAGTAGAYTTGCATGGATTTGCAGGGAGAGGAAATCCTACCTTCACTGAAGTCAATAAGAACTTTATTGATTTCAGGATTTTGCTCAATATTGAAATCAAGAAGTTCTTTAAAAGAAATTATCAGAGGGATGCTTAAACAACATAACAAGAACACTTATAAGTAAGGTTCTCATTTTGTATGCCACAGACTCAATTAGAGCAAGCAGGTCCTAAGGCACTTGTTTCATCAAATCACATACAGGCTAGACAAAGTTCTGCTCATATTCTGTAATTTTTAACATCAATTGACACAAAAAAATCAAAAGCTTGCATAACTTATCCTACAAYTGGCATAATTAGCAAAGGTATTTTAACACTGCAGAAAGCTATGTTGCATTATTTATCACTGAGTGGGACCAAGCTGAACAAAATGCAGCTCTTCTGCAAATACTTTGATTCTCGTGTGCCACAATTTGGCAGACTTATTAGTTTAGGGTTTTCATTTTAGAGAATAAGTTTTCAATATTTTAGGAAATGGGAAATCAGGAAAGGAGTTCAGAAGTCTGCTCCAAATCTCTGCAGTCCTACCACACAATCTGATAGTGAACTCAACTCTTTTTTTATAAGAAATACTATTAAGATTTGGCACCAAGATTCTTCAGAGATGATAAATATYCTTTTAAAGAGCCTACATATCCATTTACTACATAGTTCTCTCCTAAATATGAGCATCACATTTGGGTTACTGAGGGGTGGGTTATGAAAATGCAAATTAGAATKACTTTATTGGCTCAAATGAATTCAGTTCTCTCCTCACGAGGCAGTACAACTGTGCTAGGCTGCCATTAACTGGAAGCAAAATATGACAGACTTTCACAAGACTATCTAGCACAGTGCATGTTCAAAAAGAAAGTGCTCATAAAAGTAATGTATGTTTATTATACGGATTTTATCACATATTCAGTAAAGKATGCATCTTCCATGATGCCAGAAAACTGCTCATCAATTTTGTGGAGTGATCTGCCAGCGCATACTTTTGGACATGTGTTTGGCTTCTCAAATTCAAGTTGTCTGGAAGTAGAGCAATYAGGTGGATAACATGGTATAGTATCAAGGTCCATGTAGACTCAAGTTCGCATTGTTTAAGGTCAAGAACGATAATATGAGAAATGAGAGAAGATGTGGGAGTAGTTCCATAGTTGCCTTCTCTGCAAGTAGGGCTGTGCTGCTTCTGCTGCCCAGTAGCTCCTCCAAATGCAATCACTTTTCCCAATCCTTCCAGTCATACCTGTTCCCTGAATCATCTCTGGGCAGTTATATAAATGACAGTTCCCAGAAGAAAAAAGTGGGAAGTAGTGGGTGGATACACGACCACCTCATTCTGCATTTCATTTGCAGAAGTTTCAGTGAAAAAAACATCCTAAAATTGAGCTTTCAATAAGCAGGGTCATRTTCAGTAGTACGAGGCATCGGACAGCTTCCACGAAAGTCAATATGATTCCAGTAGCCCAAAATAAGCAAGGCCTTGGAGAGATATCCAAGTATAATCTCGAAACACTGACATCTAAAGTTATGGCTTTATGATGAGACATTATGCCTGCAGAATGCAGACTAGCCTTGCCTTCAAACAGAGCAGGCAAAGACTTCATCTACCCTGCAAAACTGCAGCACACAGCAGGGGAACCATGGTGAGATAGAAGATGCCATCACACTATTACACTTGGGTAAACAAACCTGCTGAGAAAGCCCTAGCACTCAATGCTGTATCACTTAATCATTTTGTCCCATTGACCTCAGAGAAATAAACCTTATCATACTGATTTGAGATGCAAACTGAACCTGAACATATCCTCATGCTGCAAAGACATCCAGGTTGCTCAGAAGCCAGAGCTCACTGAGCAATGGAGGTTCATCAAAGGGTTGCACAAGCATTACCGCAGCCATACTAAATTYACCAGGTCACCAAATATTTTCGTACACCACAACTCTTATTATCACTCTTTCCATGCAAGAGAACTTAGCTAAAGTATGCTTTTTATGAAAACTTATAAAACTTAACATAGACTGGAAAAAAGCCTTTTTRTTGTCAAAGTACTTTGTGTCACAAGCAGCCTACCGTAGCCTCCTCACTCAAATTGTTTGATCACAAATGCAATTGCTCCTGCACATCACAGCTCCAGAGTTTCAATAGTGATGACTGTCCCATAACTTCCAGAATAAATCTGCTCATGACCAATTTACAGACATTTATTCCTGTACAAGTTTTGTCCTCTGACTTTAACCCTTCCCAACTCTCAGCCTGCAACTTGCTAAGCTGAACAGACCAGTGTCTGTTACTCCTCTCCTACATGACCCATCCCTTCAGTCATCCCAGAGACCTCTCACCATGCCTGTGTATTTGCCACGTGCATGAAACCCTCATATGACAGCTCTCCAGTACCTGGTGATATTATTTTCTTAAACCAGAACTATGTTACATGATGATTCCAGCTCTGCTTACAAGTGACAGACCCATCTTAAAGCACCAAGCGCCAGCTCAACCTGGCCACTCGCTACATCTCAGCAGTTGATACTCAGGATTTACCTGGAAAAAATGGGTTTCCAGGCTACCCCTGTTCATTGAATTTTTTATTGAATCATTAATTACAGAAGGCCAAAATGTGTTACTTGTTCAAAATGAGTAATATTTTAAATAACTCAACTACTTACCAAGTAAACATGTACCCATCATAATTGGACCATTTAACAAGCAAGACTCCTCAGACAAAGGATGGGTTGGGCCCCAAGGTTATTTTTTATTCCTAGTYATTGTGAAAAAATAATCCTATTTTTCCAAAACACATACACCCCCGGAATGAGATTGCAACTGGTTAGCCTATTTAGAGACGCTGTGTAATAAATTCGTTTTACAGGGTACAGAATAACCCAAATGAGCCATTCAACAGCACTACCAGCGAAAGAGGCATAAAGAAGAAACATGGAAAGCCAAAGCCTTGTTCCAGTTATACTACAGGAGAATTACCATAAGCCTTTACTGCTTTACAACAATAACTGGTTTGAAGATCTGTTTATACCAACCATTTTAGTTATTTATCACTTAGTGAACTAAACAGGTTAATCCTGTTTTCCAGCTGTAATAACTTCATGGAACACTTTGACGAATGAAAGCATGGATCTCTAATTTTTAAAAAGGAAATATATTCAGAACTTTTAACACTTATTTACAGCTCTTCACATGTAGTTATATGGGGGCAAACTCATTATTCCACACATGAAAATACTGATGTGGCAAAAGCCATTAGAAAAAAATTAAAGCCATATTTCTTACAGCAGAGAATAGTTTTCAGATAGGATGTCTTGAAACTATACAGAACATGATATATGTTTAATTTCCCAACTGTGTGATCATTATCAGAACGGTACAACCTTCCATCTATTGTTTTTCTTTATACTCCACAATGTTATAAAACAATTATTACTACCACAAAACTGAACTTAGTATAAAATTGCACATCTGTCTTTTGCCATGGAAAACCACAAGTGAAAATGAGTTAGGCGTACTAACTACCCAAGCACTTGTGCAAGCTCAGCTACTAGAGGACCACTGAGACCTTCCATTCACATTTTCCATCACAGAACTGGGACAAACCAGCACTTTCAGGGGACATCAGTACCTCTTTAGAGCCCCTGTTCATTCCAAGTCATAGCCAAGCCAACATGAGCTTTCTTTCTGGCTTCATTATGCCCCCACAGTCTCTTAAGTAGGGAGAGCAAGCTCTGATARAAAGGGTCCTTCTTAGGGACACTTGTGTATAACACGGCCTTACAAAACCTTCTTTAGCAAGAACATAAATCCTAAGAAAAGAAGGTCTGAAAAGCAGACTCACTGGTAGATGAAGACCTGTCTGTCCCAGCTACTATTTCTAGGAAATAAAGACTAGGACATGTGTAACCAGCTTTAGTTTTTGTTTTCTTCTAAATCCACTTGGGTGGGCTTAGGAGCATGAATCATTTCAGGTTGCATGATAAATTAAACTTTCAGAATGATTTTTCTGTTCATCTCTGAATTGGAATTGCAGCCGGTTGCCCTGGACAGCTCACCACACTTGGACATATCTACTTCATAATCAACTCAACCCATAGAAGAGAAATTCCAGAAAGGAAAATGGAAGTAGATTAGCTTTCACTAACCCGGTCAGGCTTTTGCTAAGGGATGCTTCTCTAGATCACAGAAAATCACCACATTGAGCTGAGTTACATAATTCAACTACAGTAATTCCAAAGCTTATTAAAATAGGAATGTGTTTAAATATTTTAATACTGCCCAATGCTGTGCTGTCTTTGCACATGGTAAAGGGTGTTAGCTATTACAGAGACATCACCTAGAATATAAATGTGAGGGGAAGGGGTAAGTCTTTGTCAGTGACATCTATTGACTTGAACTTTTCAATGAATTACAATACAGTCAAATATAAACAACTTGCACCAACTCTACCAACTTTAGACRAAACGTGTCCTAGGGGAAAGGCAGCAAGTAGTTGAATATTTTTGAGAACATCACAATATAGTAGAATCCCTAAAGCTTACAGGCTCCCTTGTGTTAACAAAAACATTACATCCCGAATGACCTTTCCAAAGAAATAAAGCCCATTACTGCAAGGAACATGATAGCTATTAAAGATCAACACTGAGTAGGCAAAGCAAAAACCACTATTGTCTGGGAAATTAATTAGAATATAAATAATATAAAATTAAGACCTTASTCTATAACCTTATCTCCTATAATTGCTTGCCATTTAAAAGCTGAATTAAATCTTTTATGTAAAAGATACAGCCATTGACCTCACATGTCAGAGACATTTTTGACACATTGAGCAAGAGATCTGGTGAGTACCAGAAAAGTTTTCAGTTTCACACTGCTGCTGCTGGCAAAYGTTCAAATTTAACAGTCAAATTAGACATGGGCTCAGAAAATACTGGATAACTTAAGAGACCCCATAACTTAAGAAATTGCATGTCATCTATGACCCTATACATCTGTGAAATGCTTTCCTATTAGATGCCCCGTTTCTAAGTCATATTTATCAGTGCACAAAAGCAGTCACTCAAGTGTCAAAACCAAACCCTGTCCATGATTTTGTACCAGTATTATTTATGCTTGGCAATTAACATTCAAGTCACTAGCACTTAAGAAATCGAACTATGGAATCAAATGTTTCTGTACAGCAGACCTGTCTGCTTAGAAACAATCAATACATGGACCTAACAAMCTTCTTGTTTGGAAAAATAATAGTACTAAACAATAGGAAATTGTTTCTTAGTAAGTTTGATTTTTTCTTTTTTGTATTAAAAAGAAACAAGGGTTACATACAGCAATTAAACTCCATAAGCCAATCTCTATCACAAACTATCATTTTTTTCTGGAAATCCACAGTTTGCATTAAGAGGACAGGTGTCTGGGGTGGATGAGATGTTCCATATGTTATTAAAAAACTTCTTTTTCCACATTATAGCTAGTATTTACCAAGTCCATTAAATGCACATTACATTTAAAAGGCTAAAGATAAACAATAACCCAATCCATATCACAAAGTGGAGGGAGAAGGTGACCCCATACATCCAGTTCTCGATTTTGCAACCTACATTTATTTGCATCTKCCTAAATTGATCTGATAGAGGTCCAATGTAACTGAGATGTGCAGCCACCTTAAGTCATTTCCTGTTACAGTTCAAGTTAATTCAGAGTACATATTCTACTTATTTTTAATCAAGGTACACACAATAATGAAAACAGTCGGACTTCCTACACGACTATGTAGTTGATCATGGAACATTCTACCGTTATTATTTGTAACTGGCGTTAATTTAATTTGTTTGCACAATTTTAAATTCTGAATTTTTTGTGCATTTCAATTAAGTAAAGCCTTTCAACTTGTACATAAAATAAGAAATCTTAAAGAACAAATTCAAGTATGCAATAATCTAAAGGCACTTTTCACTGTACATAGCAATTTAAAATTACTGGAGCACTTCAATCTTTTTCATAAATGCTTCAGTCTGGAAGTGATTGGGGTTCTGTGCTTGCACAGTGCAAAGCAATTTAAAATTATTCAAGTGCTTCTTTTTTTATAGGTACTTCTATTTGAAAATGATTGGGGTTCTGATCATGTTCTATATAGAGCAACTTTAAAATATTGAAATGCCTTTTTCTAAATCAATACTTCACATCTGGGGCTGAATTCTGGGATAATGTAGGATATGAGGCAACCTAAATTATTACTATATTAAAAGTACGGGCACTTTATATTTTGACAGTCTTTCATCTCCTAAACAGGAAGTGCAGTTTGCAAGGATAGAAACAAAGTACTACACTTCTTAATAAATTGGCATTACACAAAGTCAGAATCACAATTTCTCTTTTAAATACTGTACAGAGACTCTTTTTCAGAATCAAAACCCCATGTCTTACCACATATTATGAAAYATGAGCATTTTAGAAGCTGCCTATTTTTCCCTAGAAGCCACATTTTCCCTTAAGTAAATAAAAATAAATTCTGAAATTTAGAAGAAAAAGTCTAAAGAGGTTTTATGAAGCTATGAAAAATTAAATGAACGATTTATCCTACAGCTTTCGGTTAACTCAGCATCATCTCAAGTCAACAAGTCCCTCATAGCACAGGACAAGCATGCTCAACAGCTCCTGGTTGAAGGCAGAGGGGAAAATAAAATCCACCTTGCTTGGGATAAGCTTTATTTGGCACCACTACATAGCGTGTCAACATGATGGGCTGCCTGATTTTCTTTCCARTACAACCACATCACTGTTTCTTGGCAAGTAACTTTTGTTTCACCAATATAGTTCATTTTGTTTCCATGCTCAAAAATCCTTAGAGGATAATGAAGAGGGGATTTTTTTCTTGTGGCTTGTTCTAGTCAGCTTAGACAGAGAAAATTCTCCTGCCAACACACAAGAGTGAAAGCCTGGATAGCTAGAAATTACTTAACTCTTCAGTATACTCAACACTAACTCAATGCAGGTATGAATACAGAGAGAAATCAGTGTGTTGAAAAGTTTTGCTTTAGTTAAAATATGAAGGGAAAAACTATGTCAGGGAGAAAATTTCTACTGAATAATTGATATCAATCCCCCTGCCTATRAAAAGCCTTAGGAATAAATAATTAAGCCAATATCTTTATGGTAGGTCACCGCTTAAAGCTCGTTGATAGGAGAGCAGGAGCCCATTTGGAACTAACAAAGATTGATTTAGGAGCAGASACACCAGTCAAGCACAAAGATGAATAAGACTTCAAAAAGTAGAAATAAACAGAACTACTCAATTCTGTTAATACCATTTGTTGTGGTCTGTTATGCATAAATTAKAAAGAATATTATATTAAAAACGAGATGTGAATTTTCCTCCAGTGATCAGCATTACTATTTCAGGAAGTAGACCGGGACAGCTAAAACCAACAAAGGACTTTCTGCAGCTTTGAAATGTGGGGGGGAAAATGTCAGGAAAAGTTGAAACATTCTGTTGTACCATTTTTGGACAAAATGAGCAGATAAAACATTACCGGAGTGTCACATCTCAAGTATTTGAGCCAAATTAAATGATTTCTTTCATGTTACTTCAGTGTCACACTTCAACTGCTGCTACATGCTCTAGGAGCCAGCGATTTTTTTCTCCCTCACCCCTCCGCAACAGGATCTGGGTCTGAACTAGGACTCTCTGGACCCTGCAAATCTGCCCTTTAACTTCAGGGGAGAAGGAGGACCATAACTGAGGCACTCAAGCTGTAGCCTTCAGCAGCCACACAGCCCACCAAGACAAAAACTAAAGTTTTGCACAGACAAAAACTAAAGCGCTCCTATTTGCTGATCTTCAAAGCCATCACCGAAAATGCATCAGCTGGAGATGCAAGATCAGAATCACACTCTGGCACCCAGCAGCAAGCTGCCTACGTGCAGCTTTGCAAAGGAAACATAACCAGACTTGTCCCCCTTGCAAGCTTTTCAATGCACTGAATCACATGGTACTTTTGCAGTAGCTACCAATGAAAAAAAATTTAAGTTATGATTTGGACTTTAGATCTACAGATGAAAAGCAGGTGCAGCTACAAAACAGCCTCCAATTTACYTGACCATTTCTACATGGCTATACCATAAGCTACACTTGCATTATGCTTAATTGAACACTCCCAGTGGATTCAAGCAGGCAGGACTAACACACTAACACCGGAGGAAGTGCAGGACACCTTCCTCCTCCATTATCCTCGCTTGTTTTGTATTCCCCATTCTACTTGGGGTCCCCCGTTGTGCCCTAAAGAAGGGTGAACCCATCCCAAGCATAAATTAGTCARTCCTCTGCACAACACACCTGTTTTAGCCATGCAGTAATTATTTCACTGTTACCTGCTAGAAGAAAGGCAGCTTGATGGCAATGAATTGAACCTGCCCTTTGTCTTCTTCCATTGTATCTACCTAGAGCAGACGGCACCGAAACGCAACTCAATTAAGCRGCTCCCTTGTCGTAACGCACCCAGAAGAGCTGCCCGCGTGGGGAGCGGGGAGGTTTGGCCGTGACTCTCCTTGCTGCGTTTGACAAGTTTATTCAAAAGCAAATATTCCAGTGGAGAGGTCTGTCATTCTAATCCTGCTCTTTATGTGAGACCAGCTAATGCAATTTCAACTCCCYGAACTGAAGGGCCCTCGCCTCCAGATGGTCCATTGTGCCTGGCAGACAACAAGTGCTACAGGACTGACACCAAAAGAGAGACATTATGAGCATTTTTTTTCCCCATCCTTAGCTTCCTTTTAGCACAGGGTTTGCAGCTTCCCTGCTGATTCCTGTAATTCTGATAGGCAAAGCATAARCCAGGATAATGCTATCCCTTGGTAGGTCTTTCATATAATAGCAACAGAAAGAGGGCAATTGTACTGAACAAGGTGGCAAACTTAAGTTACTCTTAAGCTATTGAAAGCTGTTTAAAAGAAGAAAGAACAAACTCAATGAATCAAGGTTTAGGGGAAATTGTGGGCTATTTCTACTTCCAGGACACAAACCACAAATTGCACTGCCATAGATTAGCCATATTTGCCCTGATTGGAGGCAGAGCAAAGCRGCAGGAACAGCTCTGCAGGGGACACCAGGGCACAGAGAAACACAAAGGGCTGGAGGGGCCAGGCTGAGCAAGACAGGCTCGAAKAGCTTGTGGCAGCAGCCTAGGAAAGTATGGCCATAACTGCTGCCTGCTGGGTYAAGTACAAAGAGACTAAGAAATTTTTTAAAAATACACAAAATCTGAATGACTAGACACTAACTCTTACTGTTGGACTCGTTAGCCTACACTAACRAATAAGTCTATTTTATTCAATTAATAACCTCTCTCTTTTCTGATCTGCATAGTGTGCTTTTTCACCTGGTCTGCTCAGATGTCCTAATGCCACCTGAAAACAGCAAACAAATGCAAAGTCACACAGGAGGAGAACCAGCAACAGAACAAGGATGCTTGCATGTGCAAATGCTATTAACAGATGAGATTTACATTTGGCTTTGCTTCTTAATATCAGTTTAAGTTATTTGACACGCTGTTTATTGCCCAATAGCAATATGTTTTCTTCCCGCTGATGTGCAATATAGAAGCAGTTTTTATCTAGATTTYAGTCCTTCACCCATTAACGGCTGCCAGGAAATAAACTGCTTTCCTTTCTCACATGTGCAGTGCCACTGTKAAGCTGCTGCACAGAAGGGCTGAGCATTTGCTGTTCTGTCTGAAG
Organism: Eudromia elegans; assembly: GCA_003342815.1. Classification (NCBI taxonomy): domain Eukaryota; kingdom Metazoa; phylum Chordata; class Aves; order Tinamiformes; family Tinamidae; genus Eudromia; species Eudromia elegans. Next base: position 1,052,524 of record PTEX01000011.1, read on the forward strand.
CCAACAGAGGCTGTGGGTACCCTGTTATTTTCCATGGCCAAGTCTCATGTCCACATAGAGTAAACCACTGCCCCAAAAGAAGTCTACCATCTATGTCAAATACACTGTGATTTGCCCACAAAAACTGTGAAAGAAGATACTTGCTATCCAGGTAATGAGCTCACAGAGCATGCCAGTCCAAAATAATTCTACATATATTTATGCAGATATGAGCAGTCACTGTATAAACCACTGCACTAATACCTTTATCTAGCTGCTAAAATCATGGCAAAAGCAATCTGCTCTAGTAATATTTTCTTTTACAGCGTGGACAATGCCTTATAAAGATCTAAATCTGATCACAAGTGAAACAGAAATCAGTGAGGTTTAAGGAGCAGCATCACCCCATTTTAYCCCCTTTACACCACAGCAATCCATTAACTTAGCACTTAACAGCATTCATAACCCAAGAACAGCTTGCAGTCAGTAGGGTGGAAAGACATGGTGGTACCACAAACCTACACAGAGGAAGATGGTTATTCTCTAGACCAATGGACAAATCGTCTCATGTTCAAGTATGGTAAGTGATCCATTCCTATCTCTGAAAAGGGAGCATAATTGCTTTCAACTTGCTTGCCAAAGTACCATGATGCATCCTTTTCTTCTACACATTCACGTCATAATAGACATAGATAGCTGCTTGATCTGTCACATCTCATCMACATGCTGTTTTCTTTACCTCATGTTTGGGGATGAAAGACAACCCTACAGCACAAAAGCCAGGCAGGCAGAGCTGCACAGCAATGCTGAACAGCAAGAGAAACCTTCTGCCAGAGACCTGACTGTAGACTGCACCCTCCCTTGTTAAACATGCTAACTAATGTGAGCAAATTAACCACCTGGGCTATAWTCCCAGTCTTTTCCCAAGCATCACTTTGCTAGCAAATCCTTTCTGGGTTGATCTAGTGCTGAAATAAGACAACCTGCACAACCTTGGAATGCAGCTGATACCAGACAGTAACCTGGTGAGATAGGTATCTCTGTATATATAGGGACGTGTGTGTGTATATGATGTGTATATACCAGAAATATTTTGCTTTTCTACTTCAGAAAGGATAGAAAGATTGACCTGTAATTAAGGCATTGTGGTCTAACTCATTTACCCTTTGAGCAAGCTCCTTTGTGCTACCCAGGCTCTTTCGATGCTGCTACCAGATTGTGGCTGGTGGTGCCTAGTTCGGCTCTGCTCCTTTGGGAGTTTGAGGAAATCCAGGTAACAGCTTCCTCCTCTGCCTGCCCTTTCCCCTCCTCCTCCATTGACCTGGGAATCAGGGGATTTCCAGAGCTGTCCCCACAGATGGCACACACGCAGCCTCCTGCTTCCCCAATCCCAGGGAGGCAAGAGGGGAGTTCCTTGAGGCCACGTTCAGATTTCCTCCCTTTTATACAGCACGCTGCCTCCGCTGCAGTAAATCATCCCCTGAAATGGCAACCGACAGAATAAAAACACTTTGAATAGTAGCATATTTACACCAGATGTGAACATAGGTCACCAGAAAGCTGTTCAGATTAAAACAGATGGAGAATCAATGAGGCAGAGCGCTATAGGAAAGCACTTCTAGATGGCAGCAGCAGCGACAGAGCCTGTGACTTGACTGCAGAAAGGGAGATGCTGGGAGGGAACATGGGGAAAAGCCACCAAGGTCCCTGCAACCTTCCCCTGCTACATTGATACAAGCTACTCTTGTACTGAGAGCTCCCCAGAACTTTCCCCCAAGTTTTGGGACTTGATGGGAGTTTTCCCAGAAATTTTAATGGATTTTGGATCAGAAACCTAATAAAAAATGTCCTGATAATAATAAAGAGGAAAATCCATAAAATTGTGAAAGGGARAGCAATAAGTACTCTAACATCTGTCACAGTGTTTGCTGAGGGTAACAGAACACACGTAAAATAGGCTATTAGATATTACACCAATGCACAGTGGAGCTGAGTGTGTGTGATACCTTCTGCACAGAGAAACAGGAAGAATAGATAGAAAAGGATCAAAGAGTGCAGGACTTGACAACAGAAAGATAAACCATAGAGCCAATCATTGCAAAACCTKCATCTTCACACTAAAAAGTATTTACCTTAGTGTGACTTGATCCAAACTCTACTCAAAATAATGGAAGTCTCCCCTTGGACTCAAATGTTTTGGGTTAGGGCATTAGTTTCCAGGGCATAAGGATTCCTTCTTTTCTTCCCATTGCCAGCATACTCATGTCCTGTAATTTCTTTAAGCTCTCCTCCCAATTCTCTCAGTTGGAAATAATATTTGAGGAAAGGTCTGTACTTGTTTCCATGCACTAACAGCATGATAATAATCTACACAAAAAGAAATCATAGCATGTAATGAATAAAACAGTCATGCCCCAGATAGATTTCCTACTGTATTTGGCATAAGAACACTTAGTGGGTAAGTGACATGGCTCAACAAGGGTGCCCCAAGTATAAGTGCAGGCTGGCAGAAACAGTTATCTCTTGTAAAAACAAAGGATATCCTTCATTTCTTCTTTGAAGCAAGATACTGCATTTAACTGGGTAATGAAACACCAGCAGCTCCACAAGCAATATATTCCACTTCTATGAAGACCACACCAGCTTTTCTTTTCATGCTGCTAGACTCGTTACCAAGGCCCTTTAGCCCRACCGGTTCCCTCATCTCCAGCCTCTCTGCCTGCTCTATGGCAAGAGTTCCCTTTTCCATATCCCTTCCAGAAACCCATTTCAATAYAAAGTCTGCCTACCCTTGCACATTAAAGCCACCTGACAAAGGCTTTACTAGCACAGCTTTCAGTTGCACTTATTGGGCCCCATGGTGATCCCATCTCACTACCCATCTCTCAGGTAAAAGCTAAAAGAGAGATGGGGGAAAAAAGATCAGACTGGCAACTTCATTCCTATGGCAGCTTCCCCACCTTTCAAAGCAGAACCCTCCCAGGGGCTTACTCTGTACTTCAGCTGTAATAGCTAGGTGGGAATGGGGCAGCCCTACAGAGGGTCTCCTAAAAGACCTGGGATAAACGGAGGACATGGCAAAAGGACTAACCAAGGTATTCTAAGTCATCCTGTGGCTTTTACAAGCTCTGTGGCAAATCAATAGATCCTAACAGCTCAGAAGCCAAGTTTCAACTTACACCTTTAATTCCCCTCCTCCTAAATTGCTACATAGAGGGCCTTTCAGCGGAATTTAAGTCTTGTGTGCCATGTAAAGCTTGTGGCTCCTGAGACAACTTTGGATCCCTTTTAATACAACAGTGATACTATCACTGGGAATACTTCCAAAGCAGCAAGCGTAAATCTCTCCAGAATTTTACACTCCCCAAGATTTCATAGATTTTTMAAGTCAAAAGGAAACACAATGATCATCTGGTCCAACCTGCTGTGTAAAACACGCTAGAGACTTCTCACTAAGTCCTGCATCCAGTTCAAAGACTAGAGCTGTGTGCCAGGGATATAGAGATGGTTTAAGCAGTTTAAGGTTCTTACCCCCAAAATAGCCTACTTTGGGACACCATTTCAACATGATATGTAAGAGTATTAGTTCCATGTCCTCATTTGATATAAAYCCTAAATATGAAGCTGGGCCAGCAGTAGAGTAGTGAAAGCCTCAGGCAACTGCTAAAATATTAACACTTTCCTCCCACCCACACACTGGAAGACTCTGCTGTTTGTTAACACAGCCCAGCAGCACTTTTCATGGCTTAGGACTTCAAGAGACAAACACATAAGAGCAGTGCACACAGCAGTTTTATTGCATATGTTTGAGCAATAAATCTATGGGTGCACCACCGTAAGCAGCTGGCACAACTAGAGCAATGGGGAAAGCAACACACAGAGCCCAGAGGGGACACCMACAGTTTTGCAGCTGTCAAACCACATTGTGCTTGGATGCCAGCAAGTACCTTAACCGCTCTGCAGATCCAAAAGAAGAAATCACAGGTCTAGGAGGATATCTGAAGAGAACCGGTAATGCACAACTAGCATAATCCTGGAAGAGAGCTGACCAAGTGGTTTTCAACAGAATTGCTTCCCAATAGAAAAGGCAGTTTCATGAACTTTCATCAGGATAGCATGTATTTCTGCTTAAGCTTGGTTTCTGTAAGGCCGAAAATGTAGCAATATTTTGACTCAAACAATATTGAGGTACATAATGCCAAAGGATTTAATTTTTAAAATACAGCATTTCACGTTACTAAAACATGGCAGCAATACTTCCAAGAGGTTTTTGCTCGTTTCCATGTGTTTTTTCTCCTCCTTTGGGGAAGGAAAACCAGACCAATTTTCTGTGCAGCACTTTCCTTTCACTCAGGATACCAGCTCTATTTCCCAGGCTGTGCTAATCCAATCCACTTGCTGAACTGACTTAGCTCTTCTCAGTCTTAGAAATCCCAACACAGGTGTTCCAGGCTCCCCTCTTTCCTAGGGGTATCATCCCTAATTGTAACCCTGAAAAGAAGCATGYGATTCCCTCTGCTAATTTAATAGCCAGGGGAAGGCTCCCTGCTGGCAGCACGCTGCCTGGCAGCACCAGCTTTGGTCCCGAGCCTCTCGTGTCTCAGTCTACCTGGGGTTTTTCAAAAGCAGCCACCCCATCCCTCTAAAGATGCCAACACTCTTATAATCRGCTTTTCCTCCTACCATACAATGCATTTGTGTGGATGTTTTATATGTTTTCTAAAAAATACAGCATGCTGATCATTTTCCCCATTTAAATGCATTTATACAAGCATGTCATTCTCCAGGATTAACCAGGGCCTTTCACCACTGGCTACTCAGCATGCTTACATGGATTAACAAAGCAACAGCAACAGAATCCTCTATATAGACCCACTTGCTTTTAACATGCTACAATAGCATGTGCCAGTATATAGCCTCATCCTATACAGCTGCACTCCCCAGGAAAGCCCACCAGCCAACACAGYTGGATCAGCAAAATTTTAGTTGCTTGGGCCAGATTTTAAAGGAAAGCAGAATTAGGCCCAKAGSAAAGACCAYTCCTGCTCCARGGGGGAAGCCTCAACAGCAGCACTKGGACAGTCACATCAAGCAACAAGTGGTGCCACTCGGCCAGCACGGCTGTACACACAGTCACACMGGGCTGAACTCCCCACAGAAACACACAGAATATGATGCACACAAATATCCCCTTTAATATTKCACTAATTCCATACAAATGACAACACCTGGGTGCCGCATGCAAAATTGGCACCGTTTCCCCCAACCCTTAATTGTCATGCAGCATATAATGTACCTTACTCTGATGTTCCTGGCAGGAGATGACAATATTAGCTATAAAATCTGGAGGTTTCTGCCAAATTCACAAATGCTGGCAGCAAAGCCTATGGAAGGGGCAGACAGGGCTGGGAAAATGAGGAGTAATTTAATGCAAATGTTCTGTAGTGTTCCCCAGGCTCCAGGATTAGGGATGTCAAAAAATGTAAGTGCTCCTTCTGGTTAATGCTATGGAGAACTGATTATTATTCCTTGTATATCAGGTTTGCTAAAATGGTTGTATTTTTCATAAGTCTCTCATTTTGCTCACTAAAGTGTATTTTGCAGCATGCTTCATAATTTCCCTTTTCTCCTCCCCTCCAAGTGAAAGCTAATTGTTAGGTTCCAGTCTTAACCATGAGTTCCCTTCACTTATTTTTACTCCCAGGTGTAATAGATAATGGTTTACATGTAAGAAAAATAAAAAATGGGGAAAAAATACATTTGCTAATGCAACTAAAGCATAACTTACTTAGGGGGCTAGATTATTTCAGCGGCATACCAGCCAGTTTTCCTTGGAGAAATGCTCAAAAAGAATASACATTTCGAGATTTCTTTTGAAGGTGAAAGTACTCAGGCACAAGGAGATTAGAAGGCATATTTATATAGTTGCACAGACTTTCCAGTGCTGCAGAGCATGTTTTTATGGGTCACTTTGATTCATTGAGCTGGATATACCTTACAGTCACATTTAGGTAAGAGAAATAATCCTGATTAATTACTGAAAGTTTCTGGATTAACAGCTGCRCTTTCATGCACAGCTGAATAGTTCATTAGAGAATTTAAGCTAACTGCAATCTGTCTAAAGAAGAATAAAGCATATAGAGAAAGAACTGCAGTGAGACCAGCATGGTCAGCAATTGTCCCTTRAAACAAATGAAAGGCTTAAGATTTCTTTTCTTCAGAGGGAGCTGAAAGAGGAGAGTTTGTTTCTTGAACAAGCATGGAAAAACTCTTAATGAAGATTCCTCATCCCTTTGATTTGCAACCATTTGCAACCTCATGGGTAACAATTTAAGTRATGGCACCAAAGAAATAAATCTCTTCATAAAAAATAATCTGTGGTCTTAAAAAAAGTAATGAAAATAAGACCTGAACTTCTTCAGAAAAGGTTTTGGTCTACCCCCTTCTTCATGTTAAAGCTTTGAGAAGTGTTGGRTGGAAGAYGCACTAGGGCTCCCTCTCACAAGGWGGGACCTCATCCAGCACACMATGGGGTTGACCTTGTCAAGCACTGCAGCTTCCCCACCTGCATCTCTGGATGGACCAAACCTCAGTATTTGCATTCATGTCAAATACCTCAGCTTGAGGTTCAATTGCTCATCAAAATTCAGATCCAAGGATGGGAATCATCCCTTGGCATCCAAGTTACTCCTCTCATTCAGGGGAAATAAAGAAAATTTTTTAACCTGACCATTCAAACCATTTTCAGATGTTAGTGAACTATACTGCAAAAATCCCTAGTCTTCTTATTAACCAATAAAAACACCAAGACAACTAGGTCAGACACAGCCACATTTAAACTCTAAACTAAGACATATAAAATGGTACTCAAAGAAGGTCCACGTGTGAAAACCTGCTCTTCTCTTTCTGCAAACATGCATATGTTCAGCCTCATCTAACTGCTGCAACAGTCATAAATAACCTTCCTTTTATTGCAGAGAAATCTCATTCCTCAATTCCCATTACAGCCACAAAACTATCTTCAACTGCCTTTAAAARGTATATATTTTTCCCTTCCTATTTACTGAAAACAGTCATAATGAAACTCAACTGATTTCTTTAATGCTTTTKCCAACAACAGCCTAGTCAAGGAAGTCACTGCTGGAAAGCTGATGGAGTGAAACTCTTCATTAAATCACTACTGCAGAAGTGTATGGGAGATGCAAGTCTATGTTTTAGTTGAGAAAAAAAGGTATTTTGCAGTTGCCTACATCTCTCAAACAAAGCAAGTTCTGCAAGAGAAGTATATCAAGTTGATCTGTAATCAAACATTTTCAAGGTTTTTTTATGTTTTTATATATATATTAAAAAAACCAAAAAAGTCAATTCACAGGCAATGGAAGACTTGTTTTTTACCCGAACTCCAGAACATGGACTTCAAAGACAGGATAAGTTATTAGAAACCAGAGCATGATTAATTAGTCACTTACTCCAAGTGATTCACCYTACTCCTCTCTCCACTGGCACTGCAATGCCTGCTGTGGCCGAGGTGCATCGCTCTCCCATGCATGCTAATAACACCTGAAAAACACCCTCTACAGTCTCCAAAAGCTGCTAAAAACTCCTTGGTATTTCTTAGCTCAAGGTTTCCAAACAACCAAAATAGTATCTATAAATAAACCCAACCTCAAGATTGTTACTGAGCACTTACAAAAGCAGGAGCCAGTGAACAGAAATCAACTGCCAGGTACCAAGTTCTGCACCTTTGTTTTCATTTGTTATTTTCCACTGGTTATAATCMCACAGGCAACTTTGGACAAACATTCAAGTTTTAACAATCATTTAATATAAGAAAATGTTTGTATGTGTCTGCCAGAAGTTTTTACAGCAGTGAGACTAATGGAGAACTGGCTACCTACCTACTGCAGATAAGAGACCTCCCTGCTGTGTGGCTTCCTCACAAGAATTACAGCAAAAGAGCTCATTTGGTCACCAAAAAGGACAGGCAGTTACTGCAGCACCTGCCTGAATTTGTACCCTGTGTGTGGAGTTGTGCTTAAAACTCAAGCTGAAGTAGTGCCACCTTAGTGAGAAAACTCATGATTTACTAAATTGCTGGTGATTAAAACAACAGTTTTAAAAAAGAACATGAAAAGGCATCAGATGGGTAGTATTTTCTTCAGTTGAAAGTTCATCCTCACCCCAGGCAGCATTTCTCAATGAGCAAACGGACTATGGGAACGCAGGTGACCCAGCAAAGCCACCCATGCCCTGCTGCCCTTGCCTCATCCCTCCTTGGCCCTAAGAGCTTTTGGCAAAGTAAGCCCAAGCTGGACACACAAAGACAGGGGAACAGAACCTCCTTTCCATGCATCACTTGGGTTCACTTATTTAAAGATACTTCTACACAGGTGTAGAAAAATGGTKGKTTTAATCTAGGCAAGTTGCACATASCCATTTTTATTCACCCTCAATCATGAATCATCCAGCTCCGCAGCACAGAAGCACCAAGAGGTACTTGAACCCATTGGACCCAGGCTTCAATCTGCTGTTTTTGCAGACGTGCATCCGTCTTACTCATGACCCGAAAAATACTGAAAGCTTTTTCTTGCTTAGTAGCAAAGTAATTCAAAAGGCTGTTTTACATTTCACTTTTGCTTTATCAGCTCCCAAGCCCTCAGGGGACTAAACCTGAATTGCATAAAGCTTCACAGGAGGAGCCAGCCACCTCGCAGCATCCAGGCTGCGGAGAAACATGGGCCCTTTTCACCACGGTGGGCTGCTACCTGGAGAAACCCTTCCAAGAAAATACCCAGACAGAGCAGCATGAACATCTCCAATCTCCTACAACCCAGCCACATCACTAGGATGTCCATGCACAACTATTGCTTTGCACATGTTAAATACCAAAGACTCCATTCATGTCCAAGAAGCTCCATCCATCTACGCACCTAGAAGGTTGCTCTGCATTTTTTGCACTAGTTCATGCCAAGTTAGAGCAAAGTCAGATCTTCTGACAGGAGCTCCCCCAAAGACGCAAAGCATCCAATTGCTGAAGCAAAGCAAGCAGTCAAAACACAAGGTCTTTGCTGCCAAAATCATAACATCCAGCTTTGTGTCCAAATAGAACCCATCATAATGTAATCATTAATCAGTCTGATTTAGAATAATGTTTGCAACAACTGATTACTGCCGCACATTACCATTTATCCTCTAAAATCTGAGAACSTGCCCCCTGCCATTCCAGACAATGCAGCTAATTCTGCCAGCGTGCTGGGGCTTGGCAGCGGTGCCCGTGACTCATCTCAAAAGGATGAAGTCGCACCCGGAATAAATAGCATGCACTTTCAGCATATTCCAAATTTGCTGTCAAAAAAACTCATGAGGCTTCTGCACCCAGTCACATGCTCACTTGTACCTCAAAACATCACTGCTGCTAAGTCACAATACACAGATTTTGCCCTCAGTTCCTAGATTAGACTTCCACATGTTGACATTTGAGGTAGAAGAGGCARCTTCATCCCTGTGTTTGAGATCTGCCTCCCTAAACCTTCTGCTGCACCAGAGGATAGATAGGAAACCTTGGTGTTGCACAGGCTGATTGCACAAGAGTTCATTAAGAAACCCATTTCTAATAGCTCTAGCTGGACATAATTCCACCTAATAGAAAAATGAACAGTTTCATTGTTAGCATCAGTGGAAGACTGTGCCAAACTCCTCTCCTATGAATGGTTGCAGCTACTGTAGCACCAGCCAAATGGCACAGCCTGCGAGAAACAGCCCTGGAAGACATCACAGCAAAGCACCTCCACGGCACCACCTGGCATCCAGGGGGGTTCCATTTCTCTCTAGAATTAAACGGGCTTTTCTGAAGCTTTGTCTAAGTGTTTGTGTGTTGGCACTCAAGTATTAAAGGAAACCCTTTTCCCAACAAATTTAAATAACRCTGATGCTGCAAGAGGAGACAATGAAGTAAATGTTCAACATTAATAGTGAAATCCATTCCTCATTACTGCAGGCTGGCATTAAAGGAAAGTAGAACATTTAGTCCAAATAGTCTGATTGCTTTGTCCACGTGTTCCATTTTCCATCGACATCCAGAATTATTTATGCTTTTGCCTAAAAGATCCCRTTGGTTGTGCTTTTGCACTCACTGTGCTAACTCACCTCTGAAATGAATACATGTGTCAGAGGGTGCCTGCAAAGAGACTCTTGTAGCATAACTCAGTCTTTTGTTCAAGATCAGGGAAAAAATAAGGTATTGAGGAAAGAATTATTTGCAGCTATAGACCCCACACACATGAACAGACTTTTAACTTAAGTTATTGTTTTTCAAAAGAGGAAACAAATTCTAAGAGGGCACTAACTAGTACATGAATATGAGAGCAGTCGACTCCAGTGGCAAATCACTGGAATTGTACCACAGCAGCTMAAGTCAGCAGCCATCCTCACTGTTGTTGTCTCTGCAAAGACTTCATGAGAGGGTGTCCACTCCAGGCTGACTGTGAGCAATTCATTTGGAAAATATTCTAAGAAAATATTGTGGTTACTTAGCATCACGTTTAGTATGATAGCGTCTCAGGGARGGATTAAGACCCAACCAGTATAATTATTGGAAAAGCTCAAGAGGTTTCATACTTCTTRCTTCCAAGAAAGATCATCTTCTACCAAAACAAATCCACTGTACCAAAAGGGAAGCAAAAGACCAAAGATCCTATACCACACACAGCTAATGATAAAGCAAGGATAAAAATGCCATTTTCCAGAACACAAGAAGTAGAAAACCCTTCACTTATTCCCACTGAATGGGCAGAGTAGCAGCTCAAGAGCTGCCTGCTGAGCCACATGCCTAAAGCTGGAGGGACATTCATTTATGGGCGAGCCTCATAGTGATAATTTTTCAGCCCGGTTTCCTGCTGCTAAACTGTACTAAAACCTACGGTTGAGAACACGAAAGGAAAGGGTGGCCTCGGAACAAAAGCCACAGAGTCCTCAAGCCAAGGCATGCCCTGCACCAGGAAACAGGATGTGGGTGATTTGCCACCAGRTTAAGTTATACCACATGTTCCAGTGGGACAACAGAGCCTATGCATGCACTCTGCGGGTCACATCTTCACCAGCAAGACGGTGCTTGCACAGTGTGCATGTGACTCACTCACCAAGTTACTTAAATCCATACTAAGTAAAGAATAATAATGAAGTATGACTCAAGTGACAGGGCTTTGTGCCTCCCCTTTTAGAGGCTGCCTTTGTAAACCAGTAAAACTCCTGCTTATCCTTGGACTCSAAACTTAAATTAAACAGAACAATCCACAGATGTAAATAACTATTGACTGAGATACGACTGGCAGCCCAGAATTACCAGCAAGCAAGCTTAATCAGCTTCTAGACAGAAAAAGTAAGCCCCTAATCAATTGGTGGGGAAGGAGATAATGTATAAAACTTTTCCTTTTCTCTCAGAGACTACCTTTAAAAGGAAAATTACACATCTGCAGAAATGCTTGAAGTAATCAAAGTAATACATACCTAGCATAAGAAGATTCTGATATTTAGGCTTAGAATTTACATATCATATTTTAATAATCAGTAGTTAAAAAAGCTTCAACTGTATAAAAGTTTAAGTATATTCTTAATCAAATCACAAGATATTAAAAATGTTACCAGAATAACCTTGAAGCTACATGAGGAATACAAGATAGCACAAGTCATCCAGTACCCCTACGGCCAAACAAATACCAAGAGAATTATCATCTGCAATATGAGGCACCTTTCATTAAGGCCACATTAATACCAACCAAAATGTCTGTATTTCTTTTGCTGTCAGTGCTCATGAAGGGTTAGTTTCTGCCCCCAAACTCTTCTCAAGCAACCAAGTGTGGGTGAAAGGCTGAAATTAGATGCAAATTGTTCCTGCAATGTAATCATCTGTCCAATTACCAGCTCTGTGATAGCACCTATACACCCATGATAGACATCAGCCCTGCATTGTTTTAAGCAGAAGAAACATCCAGGGAGACACATTCCCAGCCCTAAAGAACTACTATTTAAATAACCTCATAATAAAATCAGGACACAACTATGCTGTCCCTGCAGCTACTCCACGGACCCATATCAGTCGTCAGCTCTGACAGTGCTCGAACGCCTGCGACAGCTCACACGCTGCCCACGGTYTTTTTCAGTGCTATTAGAGTCTAAAGAGCATTTTACATCTGTCTTTCATATCACATTTCCTAGCTTGATGGCACAGGTAAAAAGAAACCATCTGTCTGTGTCGTTTTTTGCATGACCTCATTTGCATTTCATTAATACAATTAATATTGTATAGGCATTTACACCAGCTATTTCTGATTCCCCTCGCTAGCAACACTCCAGTTGGTAGACTGCAAGATAATTTCAGGCCTAAGTGAATCTGAGGTCATTTCAGAAGCCAACTAAATCAGGAAATAACCACGTTTGTTGTGAAATGACAGGACACTTGAATCCTAACGAGATTATATCAGCTGCCAGTTACATTCCTGTCTTCAGAATAAAAGAATCAAATCATCCAAGGGAGCATTATAACACTAATGAAAAGATACCACTGAGACTGAAACAAGTTCTTTTTAATCATGTTTCTACTTTTGGTAACGCTGTATGCTACAAGGCAATTAAAGTGGCTCTCCTGTTGTTGTTGGGTTTGTTTTGCATTGTTTCCCGAGTGTCACACTTTGCCTCAAACAAATCCAATAAATCATCTGAAATTATCTTTGAAATTGCGTTTGTAACACTTGCTTAAAACCACAGAAACATAAGAGGGCTTCACTAACACCGTTTGTTTTGTGATATCCAGARGGTCCCTCTATTTTCCCTGCTCGCCCATGGAGATCAATGTCCAGCTCTAATTCAGAGCACCAGGTTCCCACCCACATGCATCAGACATGCTGCTTTATATGGTAACAACAACTCCCTGCAAACCCCTGCCACCCCTTTCCCATGACAGTCATATTGATTTGGCAGCCAATAAGGCCAGTTTATTGTCCAGGTTAAGGGTACCTACACCCAGTAGAAATGGATCATAACATGCCCTATGGGCCAGGTCTGCTTCGGTCCAGCTGGTACTGACTTGCATCTGCAATAACCAAGCTGTCATCTCAAGTATTAAACAGACCRTTTACAGCTTAGCTTTCAAAAAAGAATGGGCAAATCAAATCAACTTGACTACAGCAAGCCTCCCCATTTAATTTCCTTCTCCCTTTACAGTTGCTCTCCCATGATGCTGACAACCAACAACARAAGGCACACATTTACTAGAAGCACTGCTTATTCCAATTAGCAACATATATTTTTAATTCCTTTCTACCTGCTGTCTGTTTACCTTTTCCTCAAGTCACACTGCACRGTTGCGTTAAAAAGTTGATTCATTTCATTCCATTTTTGCACTAAGGGCCTTAGCCCACTGGTATCCATCCAGCAAAGAGTTTCTGCTTTGCAACCACCAACTCCCCAGAGCAAGGGAGACCCCACGGGGTGTGTTAAAGTGGCTCTCAGCTCACATTGCAGTCAAGTAGTTGCAGCAACAAGTAGTGAAGCCCCCTCCAACTTTCTTCACTATTATTTTGCAGGACTTTYCTTTCCCCCTACAGTCACTTGCATAGATCAAATACTCCTTTTATATTTCTTACAACTACGCTSACTTTGAGGTTTTCAAGCCTTTAGTGATCAGTTAATTGTTTAATATAAAAGCTTAAGGGACAGATAAGTAAAAAGAAACCTAACATTTTGCACGTAGAAACTTATTCACGGTCATGCAGACCACTAGCAGAAACACCACCCATTAGCAYGGACCTGGAGACACACAGCAAGAGACCAGCACAGCCACAGCAACATAGCAACTGTTAAGATTTAAGTGCAGAAAATAGTGACACAAGGACATGAACATGAAGCACTGTTAGGAGGGCACCTGCACTGCCAGCAATGCAGCTMCTCCACAAGCCATCATGCTGTAAATCAGCCTTTTTAAAGTGACTAATCTGAGGGAATTGCTCAGTTATGGGAAATAGCCAAAAAGTTTTWATGTAAGAAATAAGTCATATTACTTTCTGGATCATGCTTCAATTRCTCTGAAGTGAATATACTCCTAAGGGAGGGAAAAAACAGGACACTGGTCTTGGAGGAACCTCCTGCCATTTGCAGCACCTGCACTACAGTGACAAACCACTGAGAAGGGAAAACATCTCTGCGTGCTGCTTAACCTGACAAATYAATTGAGAAGGTCTTTAGTGGGCACCCCAGCTCTGTGCAAGCCAGAGCAGCTCTTCCATATCAGCTATTGCTCCCTCTGTGGAAGGAGCTACCAGTGAAGTATTTTACTAGGATCCAGGCCATTGCCTGCACTGCCATCACCTTAATCAGCCTGGAGTAGATTAACTGGGTAAATGAATAAGTTCTGTAGCCTTCRGAGACAGCAAGTTACTAGAGAGTTTTGCAAATCAGGATTTGGCATCACTGCAGGAGAGTCAAGGGTAAAAGCTGCACCGCAGCAGGCCCGGAGCTSAATTCAATTTTGGGCCATTACAAAGTGTGGTTTGGAGTCTATTAAAGAACCTTTTAAAATCACATTTACCACTGATATACATTTTCAGCCTTCATAGTTAGCCCAACTGCTTAAAAATGGCATGCATTAAGGGATCATATTTTAGGTGAAACAAGGTTAARTCTGGTGCCAAAGAGAAGGAGGTAGAGCAATTTCCTTTTTATGAACACTAGATGACAATTTAGAGGCAATCAATTCTAACTCCGAGCCCTCAAAATCTTGCCTTGGTAAGTGTGGCCAAGATGAGAAGTGTCCCTCTGCACATCACACTGATGGGCCCAAATCAGCCTTCTGAAGATTCACTTATCTCTTYAGCTATCAACCTTGGTGGCTGCTTATACCCCTTCCCCGTTTGGCTTTTAAGGCTAGTGGTGTTAGTCTGGGTTTCTAATGAAGGTTTTTTTTCTTTTGCAGAACCTACTTCTTATCCTGCCTTTATCTACATCCAAGACCACTTGGCTTTGTACAAAGGCCATAAAAACATCTGAATACTTCAAGGCATCTTTGAGTTATTGGGGAAAGGCAGATAACATGAGCAGCTGGAGCACACAGCAAGAGGAAGAGTTGGTCCCCAGCACCTCCAGAGTTACTGAAGTACCCTAAGGCCAAGACCTTTCATCTTCCCTTCAGTCTCCCACATGTAATATTTTATTATTTAGAGCAAACCTATCATTTAAACAGTTAGGACTGTTTGGATTATAAATATTTTTAAGGAGACACTGTGCTAGACTTCACACAGGCACAGAATAAGAATCAAGACCAATAGCTAAAGCGTAATTTCTCTAAATGCAAAACAAACCTAACAATAACTTTAAGTAGTAATCTTTAGTAAGCTTGATTTCCTGAAGTGTTAAGAATGACCTAGATGCAAAGTGGGCAGTGTAGCCTTGAGGGACACTTGGCTTGTGTGCTGGATCTTCAGGAGCGCCTTTCCCACTCGAGCAGAGCTCTCCAAAGCAGGCAGTGCTCACCATGAGCTGCAAGGCAGCCTCTCTATCAGCAACATGATCCTCTCCAGAAAGTCAGATGGGACTACATTAGTGCACACAGTAATAATCATTTCAGCTAATTAATTTTAGCTGAGATGTTCAAGCTGATAGTTTCTAGAGTTGCACATATGCAAGCTGGGATGAGCTTCCCCTGCAGAGGTTCATTTACTCAAACTTGCCTCAAAGAGTACGTCGCCACGAGTTATGCATCCCATACTATAACTGATACCCATGTCRGGGCTTTTAGGTATTACGACACTCCACCACAGACCCATGGTTATCACCTCTGTYATAGTTTGTGCCTTTGACTGCAGCTACTCCTATATAAATCCACCAACAGCTCAACCATTGCAGCTMTTCTGCATCAACAGGAATCTTTTTCATTCCAGCTCCAGATCAACCTGGTTAAAAGAACAGATAATTTGACACCATGTTCATTTATTCAAGTTTTAATTACGTATGCAAAACATTCATTAGAGCTCTGCATGCTGATTGAAAAGAGAATATCTCTTTCATGGAGTTTTATACTTTGCTATTCTGGTTTTCTTCTGTAAGGTGATCTTCTAGGAATAAGAGGAAATACTTCACAACATTAAATATGAATATAGCTAGAAATTGGTGAACTGTGAACATTCACTGCCAAAGGGAGATCACTACAAAGTTCATCCCAACCTAACTATGCTTTGAAGGAGCAAGCCAAAAGCATCAGTCAGCTGAGACCACTATTTYAATTTCTTACAGCACTATATAGCTCTAAGTTTTATTTCTCACCAAAAATGCTTGYTTTACAAGGCTGCCTTCTGGACACCTCTGGCCTGCAAATCTCCAACTTTCCCCACTATTTCCTTGCATTCTCCYAAACAGAAAATCTCCTCCCAAGGGCCCTTTCCCAACTTCCTTGTACTTTACTGCTAGACTTAGAGCATTTGGGGATAGAACTAAAAAAAAGCAAGACTGATATGTAGATATAAGAATACTAAATTCAACCTATGAAATAGCAATCAAATTTATTACAGTTTTGATCTCTGGTTCTGGAACATAGGAAATAATTGATATATATTTAACATCGGGGTTGTAGTACAAGGGTTGTTCAACCATCTCAAATTCAAMTACTTCAAAGCAGTAAATAGTACAGTAAGAAGCTCAAGATGCTTGTACCTCCTAGTAGCACAGCCATTGTAACAAGGTCCTTCACAATTTATTAGAAGTCAAATAAATGGATGCACAAAACACATACTTTACAGAATATTTCAGTAAAAAGCTAATTTGTACATCTCCCACCTTCATTACCAATAGTTAAGTAAAATAGGCTGCTACATATGAACAAAAAACAGAAGCATATTACCCTATAACAGCAAAATTCTAATCTAGAAACATATCCCAGAATGCTCAAAACCCATAAAACCACCCTGGAACTCAAAGTTTTAAGCAACATGCTTATTAGTAAATGACTTTCTAAACAAGAAAACAGATCCACAACTTCAACTCCTTTATGCTTTTTTTCTCCCCCCTCGAAATCATCCTCTGATGCAAAATAAGAAGCTATTTTTTACACTACTGGGGCACATTTGCATGCCTTATTTGTGCATGGAATTGCCATGATTGCATTTGTAATTTGGGTAATTGTGCATGCACAACTGGCCAGCTGCATGCACAATTGCCTGATTTGCACATGTTGCCTTAATTGCCACTTGAATTATAACATTTTACAATAAMAAGCATGCAAATATGAGCAGAAAAAAAAAAGACTCATTTGATAAACAAAGCACTTTTCACYGGTTCAGTCCTTCCTAATCAGTCAGTATGAGGCCATTTCTGCCAACAATCAAACCAATACACATATCCCATGCTTGATACTGGTTACTATGCTGAGGAAACTTCTCCTGACTTGTTCTAAACACAGTTAGGAAACATTGGAAAAACAAAGCAACACAACACAGAGAGAACTTCAAAACCAGTCACTCCTACAGCCCTACTCTATGGCAGACCTCTTGCACACCCATTGTGGTCATGCTGGCACCTGACTACTCATCAATGTCACAAATGGTAGGTTTGTTCTTAGGCAGTGCCACAGAATTTTGTCCCCCATCTCCAACTAACACACAAACCCTGGTAGTTAAAGGTATCTCCATCAATACCATGGAACACCATGCCTTTTGTTAAAATAACTCACATTAAAGGAACTCCATCATTCTGAAGATGACCAAGACCTGAACTTTAGAATGCAGCTGAGAAGCWTGCAACTTGGGAGAAATAAGCTTAGCACTTTCCTGATGGAAACAGACATTAGGGACAAAAAGTCACTGCACTGTACAAGAGCAGGAAAGCAGTCCCTTTATCAGCTGAACTACTAAAAATTAAATAGCTAGTGTAGTTGCCATTCMATTATGACCTCTGATTAAAGGGACAGGAAGGCAAACAGGAACATAATGAACTGTTAACAAACAAATTCCAAGACTATTTCTAAAAATCCATAGCTGGAAAATGACTAGGTGTTTACACACATGACCAAGTATGCACAGCACTAAAAACCAGTCATGAGACTTGTATGCAAGTTTGGCAGCCTCACAGAAGARATCACCAATTACCTAAATGCTGATTTTTAGGTAGCATCCAAATATTTTAAGGGAAGGAGCCTTACAATGCCTCTAAGTAGCACAGTACTTATACATTCCCTTAATATATCCAACACGAGTCACRCACAAGCCAAACAAGATGCATTTTGAGTATTTGAAAAGTGTTTACGTATAATGATGATGGTTTATTTCATGTGGCTTGTTTAAAGGCTGTTTGTCAGGCACTGTGGCAGCTTCCTAAACCTGCCCTACATTCTTATTCTCCACAGTTCATCKTGCATTCATCTGTACCCTGCGAGGAGGGTGATGAGATCTGTTTCCCCAATGCAAACACATAGTTGGACASAAGCACCCTGGAGATGAGCTGCTCCTTTCTCCAGTCAAGTTGTACTTCCATTTTTCATGCTGCWGTTCTCTTTGGGCAAAAAGAAGCCTTCCTGCTTACAACTCACTGAAAGGGCTTTCAAAYAAARGCTCTTGGCATAGAATGATGCTKCACACCTTGGGAGCACAGGCTGCAKAAGGGACCTTTCCTTTCCCCACACYATCAAGGGAGAATGATCTGTGTGGTTCTCCACATACATTTCTTTACTGTTTACTTTGGAGGAAAAAAAGATTAAAATTTACCTTAATACAGGACTCAGATTTGGCTTATTGCTGTGCAATTTTAGTTTGCATCTTCTGTAACTTGGCTTAGAGCACTTTACTCATTCTRTGAAAACAACTTGCCAAATTAACAGGAGTTTTTGTAAAATACATTTAAMATATCTGTAGATAGGTAGAAAACAGTGCTAGAATTGAAGAGTTGCCTTCTAAAGTTAGTTCCAATCAGAACATCTGTCTCAGTAATACATTATTAACAACATCTGAAGCCATGAGCATCCTCCTTGTTTTTATTCACATCTTTATTTTCAGCAGTGCTTTAACCTATGCAAAATCTGGAAGTCATCTGAATTTATGACTTCATTCCCACAACACTTCAGTGCAGCTGGGAAGCGGATTTTATACTTTGTTTAAAAACAAATTTAAAAAGGAACCAGTATTTGTGGTGTAGATAGGCTGACAGAGGAAGCCGTGTCAGAGGGAACGCATTTCTCTGGTGTCACTAGCAACAGCCTGAATAAMTCCAGTCATCAGCCTAACACCCTGAACTTACACTGGTCTCCCYAGTAAGTAGCCAGGTCTGTTATGCRAAGGCCCCAAGTGCTAATCCACAGCTAATAGGGCCATTTCTCCAAACATTAAGAACTGGGGAAACTGGAGTTCCTTCCATTTGAAAAATAAATTCTTCTACTTTTTTTCTATTCTGCATAAGCAATTAATAGAYACTGGCAGATTTAAGCATGTATAAAGATCTTATGCAATATATGAATATTTAAGTAATCATTTTACAGACCCATATAATTCTCATGCAAGGCATACTATCTATATTCGTTATGCTTTACACACATTACACACAATAGTTGAAGGACAGTATTTCAGGCTGACAGTCACATAAAAATAGGATGCTCTACCAAAACACACAGGATTCCAACACAAAGTCCTGCTCTCCCCCATACCCAAAGCTTCCTCCAGAAATTCTACAAGTTACTTTACTCGTTGACTACGATTTTGCATACTTTAAATCCAACGCAAGTGCTCTCATTGCTTCCTTCATTTATCAGGTTTTGTTCAGTTGTTTTAATTGCAAGTTTTTTCCCTTTGAGTCACCGTATGCTGGTGCATTCTGTTAGTGCTACAAGCGATCTTAATAAATAACCTTCCTCACTGTTTGGTAAACCTGAGGCCCAGGCAGGAAACAGCAGGTCTCCATCCATGATAAATTTGAGTGTGCATTGAGAGCTCCTAGTTACATCCTCCAAGYTTTGAATAACATTTAAATCAGCTGGGTTTCCAGGAAGCTTGCTAAGCTCCTGCTGCATAAGCAAAAACTTCAGATCAAAAACTTCCAACTGTCAATAGAAAGCCTGCACTTGTCTCAGGTTGACAGCCTGAAATACAAATATCAAGACAGCCTCCAAAAATCAGCTCTCCTGGGACATGCAGGGACCTCTCCAATCTCACACCTATTTCAAAGAGCTGAGGTAGGAAAGCATAAGGCCTTCTAGTCAAAAGACTAAATTCAGACCTATTGAAGGGAGACAAGGCCTTTACCCTCTTCCTTTTCAAGGCTGCCCCTTTCCCTGGGGACAGCCCCCTTGGACACACTGCAGGTTTCAAAACCTGCACCTCCTCTGCCAGTGCAAAGAGCCTCTTTCCAGGTGAGATCACAACTATGCATGAAAAACTACCAGAAGTTTTCCTGCCCTTTAGTAGGTCTTCATTTGAAGATAATGTATACATGTATATTTGTGAATTATCTAGAAGTGAAAAAGTTCATAATCATACCCTCCAATTTCTATTGTAGAACCCTCCTACAAAGCCTAGGTGTATGAGTTTGCTACTACCCCTTTCCACACTGGCTCTCACTTAAATTTACTGCACGGCTATAAATCTGACTCTTGAGAATAAAAATCTATATTAAGTATTAGGCCTTTTTACCAACATGACTTATAAATGTGATGATCATTTCCCAAAAGGAGGGCTTTCTKTAAGAGAATAGGAGCAACTTCCAACTATTCCACACTATTGCTGTCCACTACATTTGCAGTTATTCATTTTGCACATAGAGAAGGGGACACATGTAACTGTCACTTACAATTTATTATAGTATGTCCTGAAATTAAGTCAATCAATTTATTTTTAATAGACTCCTTAAAGAATTTTTAAGTACATTCATTAGAYTTACTGTAGTTCACCAACACTTTCTTGCAGCCTATGATGGATAGTTTCCATTTTAAAATATGGCATTTGTTGTAATATAGTTTAAATTACTTTTCTTCCTGGAGCATGTGTTATTCAGAGTTACCATTATGCAGGAGGAAATTGTACATTATGTTGCTGCTTTATCTCCTTTTATAGCTCGTGTTACAGTTGCATCCATTCAGGTACAATTACATTGGGGGAAAAGTGATTTAACATTTGTATTAAGAACAAGCCTGTTCAGTAGATTTATTTCAGCTTTCTGTTAATTACCAAAGGCAAGTGAGAATAACCCAAAACAGCTAGAGGATATAGACTTTTTAATTAAGTAAATAAAACATATTTCCCCCACAAGTACTCATAGTAATCAGACTTATAGCAAAATATTTACAGGCAAAGTTAGTCATCTTTATTACATAAATTAGTTATAACATAGGTTAAAGATTTTTCCCCCTAAAGGTTTAGCTTTTAGTATGAACTTGCTTTGCATCTGAATTCTCCAAACTTCTATTGGCCAAGCTTCATTTTAATATCATGATATATGTGTGTAGTACTGTATCATATTGATCAGCATCAAGGTTCAGATTTTAGGCACTGTCACATTATTATACAGATACTCCACATCTATAATAACTATTCAGAATTAAGCTACTTTCAGTACAAATTCAAAGCTTTTTCCTGGCTTAATATCAAAATTAATATCCTATCTATAATATATACACTAAAATACTACAAAGTTATGCTATAAATTAGAATATTTCGTTCCCACTTCCAGTAAGACAGTGAAACAATATTTTATATATACACACTGTAACCTGTTGGACAAGTACAAAGACATTTTAATCAGGCTGTAATAGGTATTCTTATTCTGTTCATTAAGATAAAGCAGTGTTTGGCAGGCAAATGTTTCATTAGGTTGTAATTTGCTTTGATATGCAAATTAAGATGTAATTAGTTTTGAATTTCTGAGGAGGTAGAGCCTGTGCTAGACRCTTGTGTTGCACAACAGAAGTTCAAGTAGCTTCCTTCTCCAAAAAACCCAAACTCACTCCAGCCTCTTTATATATATAGTGACACCCACAAGCTTTTCAAACATTCATTTCATAGATATTTTGGTTCCTCAAAGTTTGCTTATTAAAGCGTGAGAGTTTGCACCCAGGAGGTCTGTGAAAGTTGCATTTTTGGCTTTTCAGATCCATTCTGCAGTACTAGAGCGCACGAGGCAGCCCGAGAAGCTGCTGTAAATAAGCACAGCCACAGTAGCAGCAGGACGGCTCTATCAGCTTACACCAGCTGCAAGCCTGGCGCATGCACTGCACAAAGAGCGCGAGGTTAAGCAGGGCTGCAGGTCTGAAATTAGAGAATTAAGCCTAAGACAGCAGTATCAATGGTTATTAGCAAGTTGCTAACTACAACGCATTAATGTTGTATTTAACTTGTTGAAGATATGACTTAGAACAAAAACATACTTAAAATCCTAAAATAATCCATTCCTTTGGCTTAGCTCACTGTAATAAAGCAGTAGAAAGTAGCTAGGATTGAGAACTAGGACACAAGCTGAAGACAGCAGGCCCTGGGGGTTCTGGCCCATCTTGAACCATCACGCTTGGCTCCAGTGATGCTCGACACACAGCACATCACAAGCTAACACACACAGAGCTTGACCCCAGAGGCAGATACTGGCCYGCAGTAACARWACCAYGCAGAGCAGCTCRCCACCATGGACGATGCTCTAGAGCGGGTACCCCAGACTGAGCAGTGCCGCTTGGGATCCTGCTCTCGCCAGCACAGCAAGKGCAGGAAGAGGCTCAGGCCAGTCCCTGGCCACATGTCACATGATAAACACATCTAAAGCTGACAGGGCACATGAGCCCACCAGGCCACACATGTTCCCACCTCAGCTGCTTAAGCCTTTTGGACAGAACAAATTAGCTCCCAAAGGAGTTTTGTTCAAACTTTTCCCCTTCATTTAGCCACAATCTGGTAGCTTCTGAAGGTTAAAATGTTTATATTTGTACATGTACACATTGATATATATCAGTTACATTTGTTTTCATTTAAAGCCAGGCTAAAAATCATCTCCAGCATTCCACACACACAACAGAAAACCCAAGATTTTAGCCAGCTCCATCACCAGTGTTCTCTAAAACCACTTTTCCCTTTTTTCAGCAAGGTTTCCACAGGTAAATAACATGGTAGAAAGAATGTAAAACTCCATATTGTCAAGAGAACAAGCCCAGCCAGCATGAAGGTTGTCCATACTGCCCTGCTGTGAGATTTAAGTGCTACTCTTGCAATCATTTTCCTGCAGCACAAGCTGCATCTACAGTGGAGCACCTGCAGAAACACTTATTTGCAATTTTGACTCAAAGGGAAGACTTGAATGTGGCATCTACTTTGACTTAAAATGCAGAACTGGAGARAAAAATACCCCAAGCTGGAAAAGCACCTCAGGAGGACAAGGAAGGAACAGAGCAAGGAGCAGCCAGTCAGCACTTCCCACAGTTGAGGGAGCACCAATGGCATGTCGAGCTCCTTGACCTAGCACATGGTTCTGCACTGACTCCTGAGGCACTCAGTACAGTGCTCAACACCAGTTGAACTGGTCCAGTCTCACAGAGCGCTCCAGCTACCTTAGTACAAGCAAAGCTTTTAGATTCAGCCCTTCTTCCCAAACACACTCCATGCTGCTCAAGTGTCAACTCATCACTTCCCCCATTCAAGGCTTTCTGTTCAAGCATGCTTATTSTCTATGGGCTACAAGTGTTTAGTTATATCCTTACTACAGACCTTAGTCATCTCTAGAGTTTTCCAACTCCCACTGATTCTTCTTCACTGGAAGAGAGCTAGTAAACCCATGAGGCCAGGGTCAAACCAGTTTGAACCGTTAGGATGAACTGGAAGAACACAGGATGAGAGGAAATGACAAGAACACTTGAGATATGCCCTGTGATCCCAGGGGAGACAGGAATGATGGGGTTCCAAGCCAAGTAACATGGAGCAAGAATCCCTAGAGCTACAAATCTCCGCAAGGCTCAAGTGATAGCACAAGACCACAAGATCCTACCTTCCCTGCTGGACTGTGTATTGATGCCCTTCCCCAAGGGGAAATCACTCTACTCTGTCCATCCTCTTTGTGGGACAGATGGTAAATTCCTCCTCATTGCATTTGTTAGCTCATGCTTATCCATTGCTGCTAGGCTAAACATGCTGATCTTAAGGCATGAAGGACTAAAAAGTGATTACCAGTGACTAACAGTAAATTAGCAAGTCCAAATTTGATCTGGACTTAAACTGTAAATCAAGGAATGTTTTTTAGTTTTGGATGAGAATTCAGGGCTAACAGTCAGATAAAGTAACATTTAGGAGCGCATTTAAGACTAAGCACTCTGAGAAGTCAGAGATGCACATCCACTTAGTCCATCATTGTCATCAGCTAAGCAAACCATTTCCTTCACAAATTTCTTATATTTGCTTTTAGCTTAAAAAGCAGAACCAGCTAAGTCTGCCCAATATATTTACACTTCATTTTCAAACACTGGGAATACCACTAGGGATAAAAAAAACCTCTTTGGATATGATCAGTACAGTGTTGGCTTTCAAATGCATTAATGGCACTTAGGCAGTCAGATCTACAGTTTAAGATGAATTRTTTTTCAGAGCTCATAATCTCTCTTACCCCACAAATAAATGTTGTGATACAGCACACCCAATTTACTACACTTTCAACTAAAAGTTTAACTGTCTGAAAGTAAGCATTTACWGAGATCTTTCACCCTAGCACTATGTACCTTGTGTAGCACAATCTTTTCCCCCCCTATTTTCACTTTCTGMAGTGAAAAAAGATACTGATTCAATTAATTTATATGTTTTATCAAGTGTTATCTTCCAACCCCCATCCAGATTCAAGTTTTACAATGGAAAAATGCAGAGACATTCACAAGGGGAAAGAAATGACTTGTACTGATCTACAAAGGTTTACAAGAGTAATTTGACAGGTTCTGTACAGGTCTGATTTAAACTCAGTCAAACTCAAATATTCCCCTCTGCTCCACTATGCTCAAGTTCAAGCCCTTAATCTGTTTTCTTAACAAGATCTACAGCCTAGAATATCAAGCTRGAAACATTTGACTAGAAATGGGACAGCAGTTTTTCAATGAGTTGCTCCCCAGCTTTTCAAGATACATAATGGACTGACCATCAGTGGATAGACTTGAGTGTTGATTCCTAGACACTTCCTTATCATGAAGCACTTTGCTGAAAAACTTCTCTGCTTCTACTTTTCTTTTATAGTAAAATTTAGATGACAGTCTAGCTTTAAAATAAATTACAGAAAATTATTTAATTATGGCATAATTACAGCAAGCTACTTAACCATGTGAATTTAGTTTCATAGTCTAATTTGACTAGCATGTCAGAGCATTATTTTTTGTTACATGCAAGTTAAATGAGATTTAGCTGYAATGCACCTATCAAGCTCATAAACATTGTCAAAGTTTAGCTGGTGACTAGCAACACAAAATTGCCCAATTTCTTACATTTGCAATCCCTTCAGTATTTTTCTATTCTTAAACAGCTGATGTTGCCATGATTACAATTTCTGCAATATTAATTTAACACCTTTACACAATTTTCTTATTTGTTTATTCTTATTACTAAGCAGCTTTTGAGTATAAGTAGTAAAACACTAATTTACATCTTAATCTAGTTTYTCACCTCAGGAATTTGTCTGAAGTGTTTCAGTCATTGCTGATAATGAATAGCACAAAGTATAAACTTTAAATGCTATATAATAAACATAAACAGCACATCTGAAAAGAGGCAAACTAGTTTAATAGCATAYGCTAATCCATTTTGAATTTGTACAAAATAATTCCAAGGGAAAACAGATCCAAATGAGTTTTCCAGCATCCTCAGGCAGTCAGATAGTGATTATGAGCAGACAGTAGTTTCTACCTCATCATTTGAGATCTTTAAATTGGACTTCAATGTATTGAGCTTTATTTATTAAAAAGGTAGTTCAACCACAATCACTACCTTGATGTTGAGACAAAACCATGAAACTCAGGGTGCTTTAGCTCTGGAAATTTGTTCCCATTGCATTCTCAGCAATTCCTTTACCAGCTGTAAGGAGCACCTGTAGCACCTCAGCCTCCCACAAGTTCTCCTCAGGCACTATTTCAGCCTTGGTATTTGGACAGCAAGGACATCCCTCCTCTTTTCAAGCTGTTGCAGAAAAGCAGTGTATAAGCCTAATCACCATCTGAAAGTTTACTTTCAGTATGCAATAAATCAAGGTTTGATTAATCTTGATCAAGGGGAAATATATATATAGGTATGTGACAGTGAGCCATATGATYCCAACACTCACTCTGTTTTCTGCTCACATAGTATTAATATATAATGAAAAGAAGGTTCTGCCTTATTGATCTTCAGACCATGCCTAAGTGCTCTAATGCTTGAAGCATACCAGAGAGATTTCTCTTTTCCTCTCYCCCCTTTTTTGGTTACATTATGCTAACCACTGCAAAGCATTTTTCATTACTTGATATGTTGGTGGGCTTTTCACCTTGAAATTGTTGACAGGAGAATAGAATGCTCTGTGTCTGTGTTTTTAATCTCTACTCAAATATACATCTTGCCGTTTTTCACCCTGTCAAGTTAATCCCTTGGAAGTATCATGAAATAGTAGCGAGGAATAAAACTGCAAACTGCTCAGTAGCAGGCCAGAGCTCAAACGTGCCATGCATCAGAGCTGAAGGATTTGTCTCCCCAAAAACAGCAAGGCAATTCCCTTGGGCTTTCTGTTTGCCTCCTTCAATGAAAGCTGCCTTGACTATAAGGTGACCTGAAACAGAAAACCTTGCAGATGAAGCATTCTGTCTTCACCCTTTTGAGGAACAAGTACATGTGGGTTTGCTTCCTTTTATTGCATATTTCTGTACTATCTCACAGCTATTCTTGTCTAGGACTAATTATAAACCACACAGCATCTACCTGATTTCCCCTTCCCTTTATGTCACTTGTATCCTGAAATGTTCATAACCATCTTATTGCAAAAAGAGAAGCCTTTGAGAGTCCCATCACATAGAATAGATTGCAGAGGATTGATCTGCATTGAGGGGATCAAAAGGGGCTTTAAGACTACAGTACCTTCAGGCACACAGAGCAGGAGCACATGAAGGTTCCTGCTTSATGAGAGACATACAGGACACTGTCACCCTAATTCATTCATATTCCTTGTCAGGACTTCCTCACTGCAAATCAGGAAATACTTCTAAGATTACATGATGGGCACCAGGCCTTTGATATGTCAGCTTGAAAGGCAACTAAAGCCACTCCACTCCAAGAAAACTAATTGCTTAGGTTTCCCACAGCTACTCATCCTTCTATAAAATAGAGGGAACTTGGTTAGCTGCTGCTCAAGACACATTAATCAAGATTTTATGAAGCACAARTCTGGAAAGCCAGAAAGATGCTTCAGTTTCTCTAAGGTTACCCACCATTCATGAACAACACTACTTACATTTATGTTACTCCAACTCAGATGCAGCCTGTACCAAAAATAGTCTGTAGCTTCAATTCARTACAGATGAAAAGTGACACTTGATTTTAATGAGCTTCCCTTAATTTTTTTCCTGAGCAATGTGCCACAATTGGGTTCTTGAGGGGGAAGCAGAAGCCACAAGTTTCACTCAAGAGGCCAGAACAGGTAAGGTAAGGTCATGGCTCTATAAAATAAGGGCAATGGTCACAGCAGAGAACCAAGCCATGGAAGTTCTTACACAAGAAAAATTAAGATTTAAGAATCTCAGCTATGACCTGAAGCTTGGCAATGAGACAGTATGAATCAGAGCACAGAATCATAGAATGGCTCTACATTCAAATTCTACTTGAACAGTTTCCTATTGACTAACAAAACTTGTTAGTAAAACTAGTTTCAGCACCGTCTAATTTCAATAACGTCTTAATCAAGACCTATATTTTGTTATGGCTAGATGATTCCTGGAGCTACATGCTCCACCTGAAGCTGATGTTAACAAAACACCAAAGCTGAAGTTGTCAAATAAAATGCCACTTGATTTCCACATCAGGCAATCATTCAGTTCATCCCTTCAAGGAGGAGCAGCAGGACAAAATTTAAATTSAATTAATACTAGGTATTATGTGCTAATACCATCACACTGACACTGGACACTGAGTATGGAAATGCAATTCATGCCAGCTTTTAATCTGTTCCCATGAGGCATTTTTCAAGCTTTACTCTGTCACTTGCCAGCATAACATTTGAATGCATTCACATACAGAAAACTCTGAAMTCTATAGAGAATCTGAGTCTCAGATTTAAAATACAATTGGGGTACAAGCTTTAAGCTGTGGTTTCTTATACTTAAATCCTTCCACCGAAGGCAATTAGCAAGGTCTCAAAAGCAAAGCAGTTTTCCTACTGACACTTAGTGATGGGTTTAGAGATAAAAGCATCRTGAATTTGGCCCATATTTGCTCATTTCTCAGTAACATGAGCATTTTTCTGTAGCAAATAAATTGAGGAAGGAAATGTTGCAGGACAGGTCTTGAATGATCCCCCAGACACCATCACAGGGATGGCTCCACATGTTAGATCCCCAGCTGAGCAGCTACTCATGTCTATCACAACATGAGACTCAGTTCTGGAAATTTTTCATCTCCTCAATTTTTCATCTCCTTTTGAGTGATTTAGAGCTGTTGAAACCTCAAGCTTCCTGTGGGAATATGGTGATTTGATTGAAGTTTTATCACAGAGATGCCTTAAGCCAAGTACCCTCAGGCAAGTAAGTATGACTTTCCCAAACWGTCAACAAATCAGTGGGTCAAGCCCTTCAAACTCTGCCAGTTTCCTATTCCTGGCTATAAAACATCACCAGGATTCCTCATTTACAAAACCAAACCAAAAAGCTTTAGAAGAACTTCAGTTCTTAAAAATAAGAGTTTTATCCTAACATTGAGATGAAAATATTTTCCTTTCAGACTCAAGTTAAAATTATTTTCACTTGAGCTTTGCCATTTAGCAAGTGCTTGAACTGACAGAAACTACACTTCCCACTGCTGGTCACTGCAATAAGATGTGTTTGTTTCAACTAAACRTCAAGGTTAAATATGCACCGCAAACACAGGAATTAAAAGTTAGTACTCCATAAATAAAATATCCATTGCTTAGTTAGACACGTTTTCCATATCTACAGAGATAAAGTATTTATGGTTGAGAAACACATGTTGCCATGCCAGCTCTCTGATATCAATCATGAATAATTTATTAGATTATAGGATAAACATCCACACAAGTTGAAAGATCCCAGCAATTCTAAAGAAAGWAAATTGTATTCCAAATGCCACAAAAGTTGTAATTTTTGTTTTTAAACACGGGATAAATATTTTGGTTACCAAAGGACCTCTCATCTTACCAATAACTGAATATGACTTTGAAATGCTGATGGCCTCAAGAACAAGCTTAGCTCTAGTTGTGTATTACAATCATTGCCTCAATTTCAGTACAAGAGACACCAAGTATCTTAATTCCAGATGCCCAAACTGGACAAGTTAAGGAATGTTTCCTGTTGAAAGCATGCACTAGTGAACAGCTAATGTATGTCCTACATTTTCAAGTTGTAGGGCCATCCTAAAATTGACCTTCATCATCTGTTTTGAATACAGGGAAAGTGTGATGAAGACCATGCTGAAAACACATCCTGAGGTGGCTACAGAAGGCTTCTGTTTTCCCCCTATGGCAACATTTCATTACTACACAAGTCAAAACAGCCTATTTGCTTAACCAACTACATGCCTGCTAGTGTTGAGGAGCAAAAGAAAGTCTTTGACCAGCTTCTACCAGTCAAACAGCAAACACCCTTAACTCTTTCACCTCTATTACCATCACCAAGCCCTTTCCTCTTGCCAGAAGCTTACTACCCTCTTATTTTAGTATTCCACMAAGTATTCTGCAGAGATACTTTTGCAAAGTACAGCAAAGCACACAGATCTTGAGTCAAAAGGCTTGCAACAAGTTCAAACAGGATGAAAGGCTATGACCAAGTTACAGAGTTATGCAAGGTAACTACAAGAGAAGGGCCCAGTATGAACATGCCCACTTGCATATATAACACCTGAGTATCTCATTCTAGTTCACGTAATCAAGCTTCAGTTTCCTTCCTATAAAGGCCTAGTTACATTTTGATTGGCCATCACACAAATGACCATAGCTGCTGAAGTCCAAATCAAGGCAAATAATACAGGACATGCACAAACCACACTGCAACTAATAGCCCCATGGGAGTGTGAGCACCAACTGGTACATCACAAGGCTCTGCAAACAGGTTACTTTTCAGGTTACTTTTCCAAGAAGGGATGAAAACAAGGTGAGACAGGAGGATACCATAGCAGCAATGGAGAGAGAAGTCATTTATAATAGTTATAAATTACACAGGGAAAACAGAGGCCTCCTACCTGAAGAAAAGGCAATTTTCTAGCAAGATAATGTAGATGTCACAATAAATCACACCATACGATTCACATTTCTATTAATCACCTTGCCACACACATCCTAGTGTCCTGCTATGTTACGCTGTTGTAATAGCAGGGATAACCTTCCATGGCAGACTGCATCTCTGCATTTTTACACATTCATTGGCCTGCCAAGTCACAAACATTTCACTTTATGCATTCAGCATGCGAATGCCTGCCCCATATACACTTTAATAGGTCTGAAGTAGATTATCCAAGACTGCAGTGGTCACATCAAAAGCAACAGGCTTGTTGAAAGGATTAAAACTTCCTGCATTCAGCCTCCTAGCATGGAGATGGAGAAGCTCCATCACCTTCCAGCTGGAAGGAGAGCCTGCTCCCATTGACAACATACCTGGTGCAATGCTTAGGTGAGCTTGTAAAAGGAAAGTTAATCCAAGCTGATTTCCCAATGCTAAAAAATTGTGTATGTTTGTTCTACTGTAACAATAACAGAAGCAGTCTTAGGGTTGTCCATTTTGGTATATTCCTTCAAGTTTGCACCATGTGTAAGTGCAGTTGGATCTCTGAAAGACTGGATCCACTAACAAGGAGAGGACCAACATTCAGCTTGGATAACACACAGTTCTACAGGCAACTGACTGCTCAAGTCTGAAGATGCAATTGCATTGGAGGATCTGTGCAGTGCAACAGCACATGGGAAGATACCAGGCCATTGAATCATCTCTATTCTCATCTGCTCCTCCTCTCCTGTCACAGCAGGATAGTCAACAGCCAGAGTTTGAGATGCTAGCTTGTTAAAGGAGCCAGCAACATAAGCCTCCCCCAAAGACAGACATACAGCTATCCTTGAATTTTTAGGGAAGAAAAAGCCCTTGCTCATGCAGGATACAGTCAAGATTTGACACCAGGAACTGGCATCCAGCTACCAGATCAATATCTTTTCCTCCCAGCATATAATGCTGGTTTACCATATAAGCATCCATCTTTGCAAGATATTTTAGAGATTAACATATATGAACATTGACCAAATCCCAAATGCCTCATTCAGACCAAAACCCCATCCACTTTTTGGTCAGCATTTAGCAATAGAACAGTACAAGAAAATCACTCAGGGGCGTTTTTAAAATGAATGTACAGCTCGTCTGGAATGGGTAGCATATAAACATTTAATTAACAAATTTTCATTCAATTCAAATATGTATTCATATTTGAGGCTCATTCTTCACCAGTTAGCCTGAGCCCAAGTCATCTGGAGTCAATACAGAGGCTCCCATTAGCACCTGCTTCCTCAGCTGAAAAGATAGTGACAAGTTCTATGTGCTGAGTGTTCTTAAGGTAGGATCAAATTAATACTACTACTCTATCTGCTCTAATCTTGATCTTTATCTGCATACATTTTTTCCTCCAAATTGCTGGTGCAAATTGCAACCTATACATTCCCCCTAACTGAAATCCATTGGTTCCCATTACACAGCAGTAGGTCACAAATGCAACAGCATCTGTTGCAAGGTCCTGTAAACGCTGTTTATATGTTTGTCTTGCTACACCCATCAGGAAATCAGCACTAAAGTTCAGCTCTATTGGCAAAAGCACACTTAAAGGCTAAGGGGAACAAAATGAACAGCCTGCTATTCTTCCCCATGAAAATAAAGGCTCAACATTCAACACAACCTGTATCGTCAGGCCATGATATAGCAAGTACATGTGCAGGCTTTTGAAGAGTCAACTTCTTACTCACTCAAGAAGTCTCTTATGCAGAGTACATTAAGTTATAACATATGGATGACTTCTACCCTAGTGCCCTGACCAGCCTGTACTTTTACTCATCTTTTAGCCACTCATCTTTTACTCATCTTTTATTCCAATTCATTTTCCTRAAGCTTCCAGACTGCAGCCATACAACTCACCCATACCCAGAATGCTGCCACTCTTGAGCTGAGGCTGTTATATTTTACAAGCAGTTAGACAAAACATCTCCATTAAATCATTTAAAGCAGCAGTTGGATAAGCAATCAACCACCTAACTGTAAACAAGTACAAAAGGCACTAATCCTAGTAGCATTTGTCTATACCTGCACACACATAGCACTGCTACAGTGTGAGGAGATTAAGTATTATACTGCAAAACTGCTACACGAATCTCATCTCAGTTCTACAGGAAGGACAAAAGTGTTGCATAGCTGATACATGAGGAGGTTCTTAGGGAATGAGTGTTAAACTTATTTTAATTAATTCCATCTGATGCTCTGAGCAAGTAATAACTTGATTTCACCCCAGCGCTGCTTTGGCACTGCAGCTCCATTGCTTTTGTGTTCACCCACAGCTGTGGCTGCATTCTAGAATGGCAGAAACTGAAATTTCATTTTCATGCCACAAAAGGGAAGGGTTTCTCAGTATAACCAGATGCTCTACATATAGCAGAGCAGGAATAAAGGCAAAACAGAACCCTGAGTAATCAGAAACTAGGAATCTCTCAAACATATGAGGAAATTACAACCTAAAAAAGCCAAGAGCTTTTTTCTGTCTTTTGGCAAGGGCACATCAGTTTGCAATCCCAGGTAACCTATCATAATCCAAGAAATTAGTGACTCTTGCTTAACCAAGCACCATTTTTTTGACCATACTCTAACACTTGTGTTAAACAGGGGCAGTCTTAAATTTAGATGCTCCCAAATACCACATCTTATCCAACCTACCCCCACTGATGTAAAAAAAAATCAGTAAATCCCACCAGCATCAGCAGAGCTAATGACTTGTGCAAGGTAAGAATGTGGTCAAATATTCCCTAAACACTTATCTAATTAGGACAGATCTAAAATCATGTATTCTTCTCCTTTAATTGCCATTTCAGAAAGCTCCAGCTGCCTCTCYCCCATCTGCTTGCACAGAGCAAGGGAATTGGTTTCTGTTTGTAAAGTCTCTGATGGCCTCTTTGGGAAGGGAGTCTCTTGTTAGGCAATTTCTTTACTTGTTTCTTGTTTAGCTAAAATACTCAGCAAATAATCCTTGCTCTTATTTTCTCACTTTCATTATTTGTTCAATTCACTCAGGTTTACTTTGATCACCTCTTTGAGGAAACTTAACATCCTGACTCTGCCCCAAGAAGGCAAAAGGCAGAGAAATCTCTGTGGCTGTAGGGAAGTTGAACACACAAAGCCAGAGAATGTCTGGATATTTTATTCAGCACTAAGCTGTAAACAAACATGGAAACAGGAACCGTCAAAGCACCATTCAGACCATGATAATTTCACATCAGAGCTATTATCAAAGCATATTATCTGAAGCACCTTGACATGCCCATACCTAGGATCTCACTTGCAGAGCTTTGCAATCAATAGAGGTCCTTCCTTCTCTGACTCCTAATGGTCAGGTGTAACAGAACACTCATTTTCATGGATTTCTGAAGACCTGCGACTTCAGAACTCAAAATAATAGCACAAAGTCTACATATGATTGCAAGCGAATTGTACAATTTTAAAACAAAGTTAACAAAAGCCATCAGACCAAACTTTTCCACAGCTTGGAATGCAGTAACACACTCATGTTTAAGTTGAAGTGAATCCCACTGCCTACAAAGGACAGTGTTAGATGGGACAAAAACAAACTGCTTGAACCAGGAAGATACAAGTCAGATGAACCACCCAGCACTGAAGAGAACTTCCCAGATCTCTGGATCAATGAACCCTTGTGCAAAGGTTTTCTGAAGTCATGATAGCCATTGAGAGCTAGGGCTGAGCTATTCTTCACATTCCCTTTTGTTTATTCAATCACTTCAATACAGTATTTTTTTTTCTACGGGTTAAAGCATGAAGCAGCAGCACAAAGTGATCAACTTCATGCAAAGAGACAACAGAAGAGAAACTAAGCTTGTCACAATGACCAAATTTTTACAAAATTGAAGGACAAAGGATTGATCCTTAGCTGTGCAGATTCCAGCTGTTAGCATCTGTTACACTCCATCACCACATTAATCATTTCCAGGTGAATGCAGGTGAGATCCAAGATGAAGAACAGACATTTGAAAACCTGCACAAAATGTTTCCTAAGTCCCCCAGTCCAGAGCAACATTTAAGTTCAAAGAAATACTAATAATTCACCCATCRTCATATCAGGGCCCTGAAACCATTCAAATTGTGGTTTTATTTAGTTTTCACAGCTGATTTGTTTTTCCCCCCCAGGTRCTTCCAACTGTAGAACTGACTTTTTGCAGTAAAATCACTGTAAACTGTTAACTAATTTGAGAGCACCTATTACCCCATCATCCATCCTAATAACACTAACAATCCAGATGTTTTGTTCTACAGTTTAGGTTGTAAAGCAGTAATAGCCTGTTCTTATATAAAGCTTTAATAGTGCCTTGGCTAGATCTTAGTGCCRTTTAAGAGACATCACTATTATTTCCTGCATCCTGAAAAGAGCAATATTAGCCAACAAGCTAATGGCAGTGATCACCCCTAACKCTCAGCACAGCATTTTACACCAGGTTATACCCCCTTCTAGGGGCAATTTAGTGAAGTTTTCAGTCAAAAGCCAAAAAAAAAGCTTTTTTCAAAGCATTAGAAAGAGTAGGAAACATGATCAGTAGGGAAGGCTGCCCGGTTACATAGCACAAGCTTCAGTTTTTAAATCAACTTGCATCAGCAGCATCTTGCTCCACAACATCCAAGCAAACCAAGCACAAGAGCAGTAGATCCTCCCTAGCTACCCTGCTGCCTCATTTTCCATCCATGACAAGTCAAATCACAGCAGCCCAACTGCCACAGAGCCATTGCAGCATAAACTGACACCTCTTCACACCTGGTCCCCAGCATTCAATCCGTCATAGCTGGCCAGTTTGCAGCAGCAAGGTCAAAAGCCAAGTCTGAGCAGGTATTTGTTGGTTTGGCACGTGAACAAACACTGAGCAAAGGTGCCAAGAAATCATGGAGATAAATGGTCAAATGAGCATTTAGACAGGGGGAAAATGCCTATTRAAGTCCTTACTGATGAGTGCAGCAGAGTATTCCTAGGGTGAACACGAGAAGCAGGGCACTAAAGGGATTTGCTAATAGATGCCACTGCTACTGTGAGCCAGGCAGGTTAGGAGAGCCTGCCCTCAGGGTGCAAGTGCTTTACACCTGCACCCAGGACGCCCACAGCTTGTCTCTTTTTCAATTTTAATAAAAAAACGCTACACATACATCCTCCTCCCCTTGTTCTTCCCTTTCTCACTTCTTTCCCATTCCAATTCCTGGGCACTCAGACAGCTTTTGTCCAATCTCATCTCTGGCCTGGCACCAGAAACCACTGTTAAGTCCTGCAGCTCAGACAGACCTGGTGTATTTAGTCACTGTCACAAGTAGTTTTTCAGATGACTAAAGCCACCTTTCTACATGGCAAACTTGGTACTTGTTTATGGTGCTTTTTATAGCTCTGTCTCCCCCTTGCTGCACACAAACCTGAACACAGCATTATCCTCTATTGCCACATTGCAGCCCACAATCTCAGTTTGAAGGAGCAGATCACATCAAATCATGCCAAGAAGTCACATTTATTCCCATGTCAAATGACCCAGGGGCCCCCAGAGCTCTCATCAGAGCAGCACAGCACCTATTATAACTGACCAGCTATTTACCATCAGGAACACTCCCTAAAAGCTACTTTTCACCCTCCTTTGGTACACACCTTCCAATAGAGCCCTGCATCCAATATCAAGCATCCCTGTAGCATCTGCCAAAACTTCACGCACATCCCAAGGGTTCGGAAACTTTGGCTTAGCCCATTATTTTCCAGGTGCAAGTATTAGTTTTC
The DNA here is from genome assembly GCA_003342815.1 of Eudromia elegans. NCBI lineage: Eukaryota > Metazoa > Chordata > Aves > Tinamiformes > Tinamidae > Eudromia > Eudromia elegans. The sequence continues at coordinate 1,088,712 of PTEX01000011.1, forward strand.
CTCCTGCTGCTACAGCAGATGTTCCCATGCGGAAGCACACGCACCGATAAAGCTATTTTAGTCCAAAAAGCCTCATCCAGCTTATAGTAAAATCTTGCACATTATGAAAGGGGAAAAACATGTTATGAAGGGGAAAAACATCCTTGAACATTAAAATTGAATTAAAGTAAATTAAGATTATTCTGAAGAAATAAGACCCTTTACACTTTAAAGCAGATGGCTGATTTCTTTTTACTAAGGAAGGATGCAAGAAGCACAACTGCACCCCATGTAGAAATGGTCCCATGTCCCTGAGCAGGTCCCTGTACAGCTAAAACCAGGTTAGGCACCAAGAGCTGCCAGATCAGGCTGCTGGAAAATCTAAGTACTTAAGCTGCTGACCCCAGCCAAGTGCAGCCCACAGCTTGTTTCGTGCATTTCAGCAGTTCTTTCCCACCAAATACCATCTGAAAACTCTGAAAGTTTCCTGACRAGCTGCCAGCAATTTGTACAACATCTGGGCTCAGCAGAGGCAGGACAGAGCAATGGTCTGAGACAAGTGGAGTGACCCAATAGTTTTGAGATCRTGTTTTCTTCCTGGCTCTCCAATTCATGGCCACAGAGGCCAGTTGTTTTGTCTCAGTTTCTCCATTTCTAAAAACAGATTTTTCTTCAAAATACACCTCAGGGACCCCAGTAAGAGACACTGATTAAACACAGATGTTGTCATGAGTCAAACTGTGACAGCTGTCAGTTTCTTTGATGTTTCTCTAGAAATCATGAACACACAAAACCTTTAWTTGAAGCTTGCCCAGAAGTGACAAACCACAGTTTTCCTCATTTTTCTTGTCCACAAAGTATATCACTGGTTCTATATAGTGAGTCTGGATGTAATTAATAGTTTGCTGCAAGTTGCAACAGACAGGCTGAAAAAAATTGACATCATGTTTTTCACCCTAGAGTGTTTATTTGGATGCTGTCTCCACTTTGGTCTTATTCATTTAAGCTGCAAGTTAATGGAGGATGACAGCATTMAAAAGCAGCCTTGATCCCTGCTACACCAGCCACAGACGCCTCTCATGACATAAAATAAAAGGTCACATCATACTGCAGCACTTGGAAAGATACAAATTGGGGAAAACATTACATTTTCACACCAGATTTAAACATGCTTTTGAAAGGAATGCTATCTGCCACAATAGAGGCGGCACAAGGTCTAGCAGTAAAGAGCTGGAAAAACACATGCGATGGAATCAATGTATATAGAAAACTTCTGCAAGAATTACAGCCAAGAGAGTTATTCCGCTCATTATACTCATCTCTACCTCCTCAGGCAGTTAAGATGCTTAAAAAACACAGGAAGGCAGCTCCATAGACCCTTAGTTATTTTCTTATCAGAAGCTCTATTATTTCAGCTGAGCATTTGCCTGGTACTAACAGAAGTGGAAGCAGAGACCAGGAGCTGTGGTAGCTCTCATCCAGCTGAGCAGCATCYGGGGCTTGCACTGGAGCACAACGCTTTTGCTTTCAAGCCTCAGCATGCAGAGGGGCACTCAGSCCCCAGGTGAGGAGGGAGCTCAGAGCTCTCCATAGCTCTGTTCCCCTTTTTTCATGCTCGGAGCCTTGTCGACACAGACAGGCTAGAGCCGAGAGTACTCACAGCACTGAGTGTCAGAGTTCAGCACGCTGCTTCACAATGCTGCTAGCAGAGAAGCAGGCTCCTAATTTAGATGTTTTCTTTTGCCTACTGAAGACTCAATTACCATCCAGAAAGCCTSGGTATGTAGCCTCGGCACTGAAAACTGGGTGCTATGAACACATCTCYTTCCCAGCTTGCTCTCAACGCTGCCTTTTTTCACTAATTGGCAAGTGCCAGGAGGGAGCAAAACAGGAACYSCCATTAGTAAATCTGCCTGTGAATTAATACAAGAAGTGTCACAAGCTTGTTCAAGAGATTCAGGTGCAGAGTCAATATCATGAATGTTTCATGCTAAACTCACTCAGATTGATCTAATGCATCAACAAGCTCCCTGGGACTTGCATCACTGTTTATTATTAACACACACAGTAATGGAGCTCCTGGGTCAGGGATGCTGCACAGCATGGAACAAAAACCCACAGGCCGCAGCCTTCCAGTTTGGAATTTAACAGATACATATAGGAATATAATACATTTCTGACATAGATGTCAAATAAGCCAGGGCCAATTAGTGTTATTTGCAGATGACTAAGTAAGCCAGTTACTGATGCAGAGACATTTTAATGAGCTGAACGTGGACGACAAGGCAGTGTTACAAACACTTCCAGATAGCTCGTCCCCAGGAAGATAAGCAGCATGAGGAGGGAGGATTTGCGTCAGTGTTTGCATCACCAGTAGAAGAGAGGGCTGACATTTCAATAAGTCAGAGCAGACAGGCCATAAAGGACCTTAAACGTGCCCAGGTTTGGTGAGAATTGAGGCAGACCCTTCAGAGAAGGGGAGAAAAGAACACAGTGGCTTGGGAATTTTATCCAGAGCAAATCTCCTCAAAGCACATTTTGCCTGGAAGTAACAGATGAATCAAGGGCTGCTAGAAAAGGCTGTTGCACTCATAGTAGTACTATGTGAAGCTTTATTTTGTTCCCCTTTTAGTCTCCATAAGGGATATATAAGAGTATATCTAATGTCCTAGGTCCCTAGTGAAAAGCATCCACCTTCTACAGCAATGCAAGGAGTGCAGGAAAAGGGAGATGCCCTGGAGCTGGAATGTCTGGATCCCAAACCTGTGTTGGTGATGTTAAACCTTGGGTTCAAAGTCTTGAACTCCTTCCAAGGGAAACTGGGCACAAACCACATCTGAGTCACTCGCTAGTATCATTATCCAGAAGTTTAGTTTGTTTTTTTTTTTAGTTTGGACACAGGTTGAACAAGCCCCTTCACTGATACATTTAAACATTGAGAGAATTTGTCCTTTCCTTTCAGAAATATAGGAAAGACCAAGCAGGACAGCAGTAAAGCATCCTCCACACCACCAGTCCATTTAATGTGGGACAGATGCAGCAAAACAAGCAAACCTACATTAGCTTTCTGAGGAACAGACACTCCAGGCTGTAAGTCTGCTATCATACCACCACACAAGCCACAACTGCACTTGGAAAACTACTGAAATTCAAGTTGATACAATTTACCAGAGCTGGAATGAATTGCAGGGAATTAAAGACATAAGCAGAAGTGCTGACTGTATTAAAAGTTTTTGTTCATCAGACTATCAAAAAAATATTTACAGTTTACAGTTGTACTTGGGAGTCAGCTCCCTTGCAAAACATAGCTTTTCTTCTCATTTTTAAAGCGTGTAATAAAACCATGAGACAATGTTGGTGTTTTTAAGATAAATATAACCCTAAGAAAAACAAGCATTTTGCAGGAAGGAGTRTTACAAATAGAAAAATTACCAGCAAACCCTTGAGGTTGAAAGGGACTTCTCAAGGTCATTCAGCCCAGCTCAAAGCCAGGCTCACTGAAGAGTTGCCCAGGACCTCACACAACTTGAGTGCAGGAAAGGCTCTAAAGCCTCCACATCCACCACTTCCATAACACTTTCAAAGCTTAGAGGACATCTCTGGATAAAGTAGATTAGGAAGTAGCTGTTGAAGGTTCTTGACAAGAACAATATTTGGCTTGAATCCTCTACAGGAAGCTGACCTTGGCCATCTTAACTAGCTTCTCTTACAGGTTTGAGATTAACAGAATATCAAACAACCACCACTACCTGTAACAGTCTGGTAGGCTCCACAGAGCTGGAGCATTTGAGTCCCACCAGCTCCTACAGAGCCACTGATTCTCTGTAAATACCTAGAATATTCATACTCCCTAGTCTCTGCACAGGGAGTGCTAGGCACAACCTGGGTCCAGGAGGCCCAGAACTGAGACRACAAAATCAAAAGCCCACATAGTACAAATGTTTGTCAAGAGCCAGGATGTCTAAGAGCTTTTGGTCTGTCCCAGGTAGCTCTTTCCCTACTGTTGCCCAGAGCTCTGGGCAGGAACCAGTTCCAGCAGGTGTTCTACACCCCATCATCCTATCCTGCATGCAAAGGCTGTGCCACAGTGCCGACAGGCCACCCAAGACACGCAGCCCCCCACACTAGGTCAGTTCTGCACTGATTTCCCACTTGCAGGAAGAAGCTACTTTAGTTGGGATACAGAGGCCGAATCATCATTTAGACTATAAAATATTGCTTTTCATGCAAAGAATTGGCCTCTTCAAGCAACTGCAGAAGATTAAAATATAACAAGATCACAACCTCCTTTTCCAATGGCAACAGCACTTGGATTCTGCTTCTTCCACAAAGGGATTCAAAACCCAACTTCTTGCTTTCCAGGAGAGCTCCCTTGGTGAAGCCAGGGAATTCTCCTGCTCAAGTCCCAGTACCTGGTACCAAGTAAACATTTGCTGCTCCAAACAGCATCATATCCCACTCCCCAACAGCTAAGGGTCAGGAGCCAAGGAACACACTGTACACAGCCGAGCACCTGAAAACACTTAGACATTAGCACAAGGACTCTATACTTGCACAAGAAACTTAGATTTCTGAAGGCCTTGAAAAGGCCACAAACTGACCTAAATACTTCAATTAAGCCATAAAAAGACACCTACAAAGCTATGATAGTTAGATTAATAAAAAAGAGCAAGCAAAAATAAAGTGACAAAATCTCAGTTCTTAAAGATAAAGCATTGCTAGCATTACTGAGGCCAACAGCATCTTACTATCAGCCCACTGGAGCCAGAATGTCATCTATAATGAATTATATGAAATTACAGATATTTACCACCCTTCAGCATGAGGCTATGATTATAAGCTATTTGCATTTGAACATCCATACTGCATAACATTTTCAAATCAACTTATAGATAAAGCATCTGACTCATCCATCAAAAGTGTCATTGCACTGAAACAGAAAAGGAATTTTTCTAGTTAAATTTGCCTAATATATATCAGAAATTGCGCTCACATGGCCACAGATCCCCTCGCTTTGCGATAAATGCTTTCAGGCTCATGCTAGGCACAGATCGAGATGCCAGAAGGGTGACTTTTAATCACTGTTGGAAATAAACATCAAAAGAAAACCAATGCCCCAGATAGAAATTAACTTCATTGTGCTCATGTTCTTAAGGAGTCCTCTTGTGTCCTTCCTAGGAAGTRAAAAAGGAAAAAAGAGCCAGCATCACAGCCCACTGCCTGCCATCACTGGGGATCCTTATCAGAGACAGAGGGAGAAAGGGTRGTTGATTCACATGATGAATAAAAAACTATCCTTGAAGTGATATTATTCAGTACAGGCTCCTTTGTTTATTCCACCATTGACTTCTGCAGGGTCAAGATGCYGCTAAACACAGATTTGGTTCACACCTCCACTCCTTACAGCAAGGAATGCAAACACAGTTCACACAGACATACCCRGCAGCAGCTATTTGACCATGCTCTGCCACTCGCCCTTGTTAGTTATGTCATAAATAGGAACGTTTCCATGTTAGAAGGGGATCCTCAGCAGGCACAGCCACTGMTGCATCATCTACTTGTCCCCAGCTAACAGATCTGCTTCAGACCCAGGGGGGACAGAGGAAAAACCCAATACATAAAGCTGCAGAGTGGGTCTGTGGGTGGCATTAGGCATTTAGGAAAAACTATAGCAGTCCAGGGCACCTCTAACCAACCATCTCAGGGGTTTAGAAGGGGAAGGCAGTGGACAAAGCACTTGTGCTCAGGTGGGCTGCTCCGAGCTACTKATTTCCTTCAAAACAGGCCAGTAAAGGCAGCAAAGAACTACAGAGGGGAAACACTCCTGTTTTCCTTCTCTCCCTCTTCCTCCTTCCAGTGTTCAGGGAGAGAAACATGATTATACATTACATTGACACAGTCAAAGCACTGGAAAATTTCTCATATAGGACTGGGAAATGAGAAAGTATGAAAGTTGTGATCTCTGTTCAAAGTTATGTTAATAGGATGYACTTCAGCTGCAAAGCACTAGTGTATTTAAGGACAGATTCATTTTAGCATTGCGCCTACAATAGAGGTGATATTTTAGTCAAGATTTCTTTWAATGCACCTCTTGTTTTTAGTCCAGCAGACTTTATACACTCCTCTGCTCCATTTGTTCCATCCTTGAACAAAACAGCCTTTCTCCCCCTTTTCTCCTGACCCAACCTATTTCTTATCCCACATATTCTAAAACCAGCACTTGCAGGAAAATTAACTGTGACAACTATGGATAAAATCATGTTTTGTTTATATTTCAGGTACTAAACAGCTGCTACTAGATATTGCTACCAGATGTTCTAGAATTATATGCAACATTATGYTCAATCTTAACTTTTACAAAAATCACGAGCTAACAAAATATGACACTCCTGTAGTCAATGATTTATTAAAGGAAAAGCCATTAAGTTCCTTTTAAGCTTCACACCCTACTAYCCCAAATAACTTGTCATTATGTACATCAGCAAACAGATGTAAATGTCTGTACCATTTTGAGATTTCCTTACTATCCCATATACTAATTATACATCCAGATGCTTTTTGCTCTTACAGCCTCACACACATCTGTCCATCTCAACCTGAACACAGGGCRACTGCTCATTTCACAGCTAGGCTACCTCCATGAGGACACGACTCRGGAATTGCCAGAATTTCCATCAGGATCATCTTTCCTACCTTTCAGATAAGCATGTACACAGTTAAAGCAGTATTTTATGCATTGAAAGTACTTCCAAAAAATGAATACTGGGATCATCACATAAAAAATGACCATGTTACATTCAGTTCCCTCTATACAACACACTTCAAGGATTTAAAACAATGAATATTTTTGGGGTTTTTTTATAAATAAGACTCCATTGCTAATCATAAACTATAATAAGCTATACACTTTATTTTGCTTAAGCTCCCCACAGAGCAACACRCAACAGCCAATGCAGCAACAGCCTTTCCCAGACACAACCACAAACCAAGAGCCACCACACAGAAATGCTCACAGTGACCCAACCAGTCATTATGAACAGGGAACTACCACAGGTCCTTACCTCCTAARGAACCTGGCACAGATGTAGTAAACCCACATGGCTCCTTTCCATCTTCCAARGGGAAAAYACACACATTAACCACTATAGAGTAYGTTAGAAGTTGGTACAGATCTGCCTCTAGGCAAGAAGATGAAATATTCTGCATAACTCTGCTCTCATAGTARCAGAAATACCTCTCCAAGAGCAGCAAATTGCCACAACRCAAAGCTTGTGAGAGCCCATTAGAGTCAAAGGCACTGTGAAAAGGTCCTTGAAGTGCCACCTAAATCACAAGCACATTCACTTAAATCAGGGAAATTCTCCTGGGATTACATGGGGGATGAGAGAAATACAAGTAGAGGGGCTCCAGCTTGACTTCAGTAGTTAAACAGCTTATATTCAAGTCAAGAGTGTATATCACTTCATAAATTTATTCTACTCTACATACATAATTTGAGGGGAAGAAAAGAATAAATAGAATAAAGGAGAAAAAAAGAAGAACAGCCAAAATATTACAGTTTTAGACATGAAACCCTCAGTTAAAATACACTGGTCTAGCTGTGCTGAGGCTGTAGTAGCCCCAGTTTACCCAGCAGAGCATCTAGCTAAATATTAACTGTTCAAAATTCTGGTGTGCATCCTTGCATAGCAGAGCTTCTCTGACTAATCACGCTAGAGGTAACCACATCTTAAGTKTGTAGTTCTAAATTGAGTAATATTACCATTAATAACAGTCTCTAATTAAGACATCTATAATGTTTTTAATGAGAAAAAATTGAAAGTCCTTCTGGAATTTTTCCAGTCAAATTAATTCTGAGGACTTCAGACATTCTTACAAGTAATGTTACAGGAATTAAAATTAGGTCGCAATTAGGACATGTCACTGTATTTAAACAGAGGAAGAAGGAGAAACATGTTCYRTTTCCTGCTTTATATACAAGACTCMACTACAACTYCTCATCGCAGGGGAAAAGAAAAATGCCCTTTTGTAACCTACTCTATTGCTCTGCATGTAGTTACATTTGATGAATCTCTAAGATCAGCAAATACTTTAAAAAGCACTTGGCTTTCAGTCTCACCTCAAGTATCTTCTCATCTGCATTCCCTTGGGAATGAGCATTTCCAGGATGTTAGTGACAACTGCTATGGTTTCTGCAGACCCAGGTCCTTTTGCAAGTCCTGCTTGCCCAACAAACTCCTGTGTGAGGCTGCATGTCTTAATAGGGACCAACCATGGGATTAAGAATCATCAGATCTAGATGCCTGCACKGGGGAGTAGAAAGGGGGAATAAAAAGCAGAGTCCAGGGTAATGCTGCTCCTGATGACACTAACATTTCAAAAGCCATCAAACCTGAGGATTTTTATTCATATTTCTGAAGCTATAGTCCTTCAARCTACTCCATGCACGTACCTGATTTATGTGGCTGTTTCTTCTGCACCACTTTCATCATGCATTCATATTCGTTAAATTCTTACGAGGCTGCTGTGCAGCTAGACAAGGTTACTTTGAAGGCACATAAAGACATTCCGTCACTTACTCTTCAAAACAGCTCGTTTGATCACTTCTTTAAAAAAAAATACCAGCCATGAGAGTTTGAGTGTGTTCAGAAGTAGAAACAGATTCAAAACATAAAGCCCATTACTGTGATCCAAGTCTATTCCTATGCAAAAAGCTCACCAGGCTCAGCACTGCAGAAGTGAAAACCCAACTGACTCCATGTTCATTTTAAACAATTCAGAAGCTTTAACTTATGCTCAGGCCATAGGGTAAGAGAACAATAAGTYACCAACCAACCACCACCTCCGAGTAAAAGCAGCCAGTGAAGTACAACTTAAACCCCCACAAAGCTCAGCACCAGTTTTGGCTGGCCTACATTTTTTTTATGTCTATATGATATTATCTTATTTGTCTATATGTAATATATAGACACACAGAGCACATTCTTAATTGGCTAACTAATGGGTCCACATTTCATTCCACTTATCCACCACAAGAAGATTCTCCTCACATCACTTTAGTTCCAAAACCCAGATTTAACTTATGTAATTTTTGTGCCTTAAGAGACCAAAAACCCCACACATTTCAGGCAGGTCAACTAATTGCTTTTTTTGTCCTTGAGAGCAGAGATTGCAGAAAAGGCTTTTTCTGAAGGCATTGTACTAATGCCGAGTAAGYTGCCAGAGCCTGGATAATATTGTGAGCAGGCTTTACCCCTCACCATGCTTTGCATTGGGAGAATAGCAAGGTCAATGAGACACATGCTTATTTCCCAAGAACTCTGGGAGGCTTGCCCTCTTTCAAATCAATTTTATTTCCAAAAATCTTAATTGAGAGTTACAATGATTCCTTGGAGTGCAAAAAAAATGCTCTCATGTCAAAACCATAATATCAAAAGGAGAAAATATAAGCAAAATGTTTGAACAACTTGTGATACAAGTACACAGTTTGGATTTGTTAATTAAATCAATTTTTACTCACATAGAAAGTCAACAAGATGATCAAGTTCAAAAAAAGCATTTTCAAGGACTTGAGACAATTTAACAAAGTCCAAGAAAAATATGCTGTGCTAACCATACTTGAGTTTGAGAGCTTCACCCAGGARCCCAACTGAGTATTCACTTGTCTAATTCTAATAACAGCTGGGATTAACCTCTGGATTGACTCTTGCTATTAAAAAAGAAAATATCTTTTCATAGTAGCTTGCTGCAAATTATTTAACAGGAGACTGAATAAAGGAGCCTCAATGCACAGGTTCATATGATGTTGAGTAGTCCTTCTGGTTAATATTTCACTGACTATTCTTCTGCTTTTATTCTCAAATCCAAGAACATGCTTAAAATACTTATGATTTAAATTCACATGGCAAAGAAAATGACAGCATGCTCCTGAAATACAGAACCCAGGTGGGAAAAGAAACYTTCTTTAAAAACCATTGATCCCCATCTTACTTTGCTTTTAGTAATGCATTAATGTCAATKATTATTTCAGGTTTATTGAACAAGAACAAAATGGTAACAGCAAAGCTTCCCCTTTGGGTAAAGTCATTGTTAGCCACAATCCCCAACCACACTAAATATATATCTTCATTGTCACAAGATGACTGCAACCCATCTTTGGGACAGGGATTAAATGCTGGCAGCTGGATGCACTACAGAAATAAAGCAGATGGATGGACTTTGATTAAGATATGGACTAGTTACTAGAATTTAAGCTTTAGTCAGGCCTAATAAAAGGAGGAATGTGAGGGTCTTTCCAAGACTTCCTCACAAGGCATGTTGGTTTGGTTCGCAGTACCAGGGACAACACACACTGATGGGTAATTTCATGTCCCAAGCCACAGCTCCATCCTGTCAGAAGCTTCACGTCTATGTCACTTTGCACAAGCTATTTTTCTTTTCAATTTCAGGGGGACCTCAAGTAAACTAAACCGTGGCACACAGAAAGAGAGCTTCCACCATTAAGTAAGGTTACTCTTGACCCTGAAAGCTGCAATTCTGCCTTGCAAAATGCATCCACAGCAGGTATTTTCAACTCAAAATAAGCAGCTATAGAAGACAGTTCAGAAGAAGCACTCCAAATATAGGTTATCATCCCTTGCATTGCTATCTAGTTCTGAGCCTGGCTTCATACACATCCCATGGAGTTGTTTACAGAAGAAAAGTGCATCAGCTTTAGCTAAGCTAAAAGGCAAACATCTAGAGCCTCTAGAAYCTCCACTCATGCATCTGAGCTGCACTGCTAACTGCATCCTCAAAGAACACAAAAGTGTCTTTCAAAGGGAGGAACACTTGCATCTTTTGACTACAAACTTGGCTTTCTTGCAGATCAGGGTCTGCCACCCTGAAACCACATATCAAAATCACTCACTGGCCTCTAGCAGCCCAGAAAAATCTAACAGGAAATCCTGCAGCTGGAGACACTGCTGATACCTCACTGGATGTGCTGGACAGGAAAGTAGTAAATGGCAAGGGCAGGAAACAGCATTAGACTAGCACAGCAGAGCATTTAGAGATGTTTACGTTTTCTTCGCTTCACAGAGCAAACCAGAGCTTTCTGCAATAGAGTTCCTCTCACTGGTCAGTTGTCCCTGGTCTAGAAGAGCCACCCTGGCAGGTTTAAGTCCAGTGGGACCAACCTCAGGACAGCCAGTTGGACACAACTGACCCCTCTCCAGGAAGGCAGTAACTTCACATTAGCAGGCTTCAGTTGTACTAGAGAGATCTCTCTACTAGTTTTCCAAATTTTGTGGATAGGAAGAATGAGGTAGAATCCTGTTCATTAGACCTTAACATCCTGCAGAGCACTAGTTCACCCTTCTGGTCTCTATACAAACATGGGACAAATTATATGAACCCAGGCAGCCTGCAGCTCTGAGATCTAGCCCATTAACAAGAGAATTTCAGCCTCACAAAATCCCTGCTACTTTATGCATTACTGATGCACAATAATATTGCACATATCTGACTGCTCTGGGCAGCAAAAGGTTAATCTCTCTAAAATGCAGCTACTCCTAAGACCATCCTGRCATTTCAGAAGAGGAACTATTATTAGCTTATGTCTAATAATATTGCAAGTCCCCACCCATGGAATTTGTGTGCAATTCTGCTTTGCACTGGCAACCTGTGGCAATATCRCTGCCACATGATTTGAACCAGGCAAGTTTCAAACAAACATCACCATAACACTGTGTAGCTGGCCTGAAAATATCCTCACCACTCTAGGGAGATGAGTGATCCCTTTGGAATGGTTTTCTGGAACTATAAACTAATGAATCACTAGCAGCTTTAAAGTAGACRAAATATATTGCATTGGTGCACGTAGTGTTGCAGAAGTGAAGGAAATCTGTTTACAGTGCTTCAACAGACACTTGAAATCAAGATGCTCAAGAAGGWGGTTGTTAAGAGGAAAGTTCCAAGCGCTGTGAGTGCCCTTATCCCTACCCTGCATCATCAGCCATTGCCAGGGCCAGGTACAGCTCCCATCTCATGGGCACAAGTCAGGACCTGCAGGGCAACCTGCAGCTCAAGAGAAGGGATCCAGACAGAAGAAGGGCAAGAAATGGAGCAGCACTCCACCCTCCTCCATGTCTATTGGGACATCTGCTTCAGGATGAGTATCAAGTCTGACATTTACTGCCTAGATCACTCCCGCCACAACTGCCTGGAAGCCTGGTCACTATTTATGCTATATTTGGTCATCTGACAAGGTTGTCACCAAACTCATCCAAGTCAGGAGAATTTTATGTAGTGATTTTGAGGGCAGACTGGACAGGATTGAGACCTTCCTCAACAAGGGGACATTTGAGCCTTGCCAAGATGCAAGGAAGCCCCTTCTCCAAGGAGGCTCTGCCCTCCTTGCCTTCCTGAGCCCTGGGGACACCACATGCCTCCAGTCCCCTGCTGCAGCAGGGAGCCTTGCTGTAGCACAGAGCAAGAACAGGGATGTGTTCACAGGTGCTAGCACAGCAAGCTCATCAGATAGTTCAGAGCTACAGGAAAAAGGTACAGAGGCTGGGGAAATTAAGAGACATGCTGATTACCTAAGCAGATTGCTCCAGACTTGCTATTAATGAAATCCATTCAGGCACAGCAAGTGAACCAGGAAATAAGTAGGACSAAAAAGGAAGAGTGTTTCTCTGCAATGGACCTAACCAGCACTCAGATCAGCAGGGTACCTGCAAGAGAGGTGGTTCCAGTTARGCAGGATTGGGAAGGATCTGAAGCTGATTCCAACTGCAAAAGCAGGCACAGAAATGATAGCGTGAAGACATACCCTCTAGCCCAGCCACTGCATAAGCTTCCTTCCTTTCCCAAATGGACTCAGGAGAAAAAAAATGCCCTGCAGGCTTTGCTGAAAACCCCTTCCACATACAGAGCTTGGCATCAAGCCCTGCACACCCTGGATGCTGGCAGTGAGGGCACCTCCTCTGCTTTTAAAGGAGAGGAATGTGCTCAACATCCACAYGGGATTTACAAGGAAAAGGCTGGGAATCTTCAGTCCCTGATTTGAGTCACATCCAAAATCAAACACATTCCACAGGGCTAGTCCCAGCCCAGGGAGCAGCAGCAGGGCCTGGCAAGGCCTGACTTGCCCCATGCTATTTGGAAACCCAGGCTGCATAGGAGGGGTGAGCTCAGGGCATGGCTAACCCTGCAGGGACCACTGCAGCACCCAGGGCAGCAGCACTCCCTATAGCAGCCATGGAGTTCCTGCTTAGAGCTGCTCCAAGCAGCATGAAGAGGAGCTGCTAAGAAAGGCTAGCCAGGAACAGCACAARTCCTGGGGGTCAGCACCAGCTCAGAGGCTCCTGTACCACCCCCATGCACATCTATAGCAGCAGCAGGTACAAAACAGAGAATCTCTGGTACCRAAGTCCCTGTGCAACTCAATTTCCCAAAGCAGAAACAAGAAACACAAGTCTAGTTGCAATCTTTGCAGTTTCCTGTACATGTAGAGTAACTATTTAGGTTGTTCCATTTCTTTTCTCTCTTTAAAAGGTCAGATGTATTTGCACTCTGTTGTGTTCTTGTCATTATCAGTGCTTAAATGCTAGCCCTGCCAGACAAGTGAGTCATGCTAGCGCCACAAACACTGTATGAGCAGCAGACCCATCGCGTGCAAATTGCATGCTCGCTTGTCAGAGGAGGGTTGTTTCTGCTTGAAGCACAGAAGACTTGCAGAAAACTAATGGCTAGCTTGCAAGCATGCCCAGTCAGGCCCTTTCCCCTCTAATCTTCGCTCTTCAGCTGCCTTAAGAGATGGCAGGCAATAAGAGAAAGGCACAAGGCCCCTTATGAATTAAAGATCCACAGAGGTGGGAGGCTTGGAGGAAATCACACATCACAGCAGCCTTACAAAACTTCAGAGCAGTAACAGCTGGCCTAATCACATCCCACTAACTCACATCATCAATTCCTGGCTTTTTTCCCTGCCAAGAACCCATTCTGTCCATACCTACAGCCAAAGCCTTTCCCTTAGAGCCCTGACCCCTACCTGTAACCTCTGAGTTACACTGTGGATGGGTGTAAACCTAAGTGTGCACATACAGACTCTTACATATACTATATATATGTATATTCCATACATARTGACAGTTTCAGAAGAAACAAGGAGTTCTCCTACCATACCTGGTTTTGCCTCACATCTTAAGAGCTTGTCCTCATTCCTTTCCCACTCCTTCCCCATCCAACTTGGGCTCTTAGAGGAAAGGCATCTCAAGTTTGGTAAGTGTTGATACCAAGYGCTCCAAGCAAGGGTGCAACAGACMSCACAACCACAGACAGTGTCAAGGCAGCATCCTGAGGGGTATCATCCATTAGGACTTACAGCAAGCAATAGAAGTCCCACCAAAACATGGACAAACAGCCCCTTCTGTGGATGGACACCTAATGAACACTCAGAGAGGAAACATATAGAATTTACAGGAGATTCATTTGCCTGTCATACACCTGCACACTATAAAATTGGGGTAAAGGATTGCTGTCTCTTGATGCCCCTAAATCCAGATACAGGTGGGAGATCAAGCTCTAGACATAATTGCCAGCCTAAACTTGCAGACACGATGACATGTTGCTAAATATATGGAAATCCAMGAGAGCCAGACTGGGCTATTCCTATATATACACCTACTTAGCACAGTAGAAACATAAAAGGCTATTTCTGAAGCACTAGCAGCCGCAAAATKAAAGTATTGAATTCTGTTTAGCCTTCCCTTCCCTTGCTCCCTTTTCCTTTCTAGTTTGGTGTGTTAAGGTTTGATCTTCTCTCATATTCCATTGTCAGCACAAGGAAAGAGACAAGAAAGGGAACAGCTATGTCAGCAAATTTATTTCTGAATATCTATACCAGTACTTCTGCTTTAAGAGCTCAACAACTTCAAACAGAGCAGTCAGGATACTTGATGAAATTACATTGCGCTTTCCATGGGTGCAGCTAAGACCAGACYTAGAATGGAGGAGAAAGGAGCTGGATCAGGAGAACAAAGTCCAGGGCATGGAAATTGCCAAAGTTCTTTGACTAACATCTTTGGAGTTAGAGGCACATCCATGAACCCCACTCCTCATTCTTCCTTAAGCCCTCGTCCTCAATGCCCATGTTGATAACAACACCTCCCAGCTCCCACAGTATCTTTTATTAGTTAATATGAATATGACAAAGTGCACAAGGCTAGGACCAAATAAGTAATAATAGGCAAATATTAGCTTTTTACTACCCCATTAMCTAAAGGTTAGAATTTAACACTGAAGTAATTCTATGTAATTCACAGGTAAAAGCMGAACTTACATGGAATACTCAAGGAATGGAGCTTTCCTTAGAAACATTTGTTGTTTTAGTTCAGCAGGGAAAACCCCCTTCATCTTATCTACWAGCAAAAAAGAAACCCATCCAGCAAATGTTGTAAGTAGCAAGGAAAATAAGAGGGAAGGACTCTCCACAGACTTCAAAAACATCTTAGCAAAGCCCATCTCAGAGGATGAGTTATTTTTACTACTATGTTTTAACTTGCCTCTAAGTGGCCATTTTTCTACTTTCTAGAAGCTTTGAAAGAAAGTTTGATCAGAAAAAACTGAAGGCATTCTGAGACCCAGCTTCCCAGAGCAGGTGAAATGGAACAAAGTAATTTGAACAAGGAAATTACAGATATTCTGATGCTTCCAGTCAGCCTGGAGGTAAAGGGAGAGCTGCTCATGCTGTGCATGATCACATTTGCTTGCTTCACATCCCAGCTAGACTCCACAAACACAGAGCACACAGAAAATCAGAAGTCAAGAACAAGTGGGAAAAAAGGCTTTGTTCAAGTTCAGTATGAGCCCTGGCAGAGAACCAACTTGGTTTCTATTTTATCTAGACTCATTCAGCCATCCACAATCAATGCCTGGTTCCCACRCACAGGAGACAAGAAATAGATGCTACACTTTATGCCTTTGACTCATGTAAAACAGCATTGAAAGTGTCTGGGAAAAGCAAGTGCAAGATGATGATCCTCATTCCTGAGGGACATTAATAACTGGGAAGAGACTGCTCTTCCACAAAGTTGGCATTAGCTTTAAAATAATGTGCAGATTCTCATGTTTGGGGCTCACTACTCATACCCCAACACCCATTCCCAAAGGACTGGAGTGTTTAGGGGCATCTCACTAACAACGATGCCTTCCAGCAGCAGCATTGCCCTTACAGGAGCCTGACTGGGGCTGGAGCACCCAGCTCATCTACAAGAACAGCCCAGGCTTTATGTAGCCCTTCTTCCACCTCCTGCACTGCAAGGAAGGGGAACATTTACCTGCAAGCAGACACCATGGAGGAACACTGCACTGCTGGGAACAGGTCTTGGGGCAACTAATTTGCACCCCAGCACCTCTCCCCTATCCCAACACTGGTTGGGCATCCCCTACTACCATCTGCCCTGGCTTCACACATGAATATATGACACTTCCTCCTCCCCATTCTGCCAGTAGCCATCACAAACACCTCAGTTACAAGCACACTCTTCCCTATACCTAGAGGAAATCTATACAGTTGTTTTTAACTAAAGCTTTTTATTTCTCTATATTGGAAGCTCATCAGTTGAGCAGTGCTATGTAGTTCCTTAACAAATCCTAACAACATTCCTGAGCAATCAGCAAAATGATTAAAATATGTACACCAGCTGGATGGGCCTGAAGACTGAATTTATTCCAGCTCCCACCAATCAGAATTAATCCACAGCTAGTACACTAAGCTGTCACTATTGAATCAATCCATAGCACAAAATGACTGCAGCCTACACCATTACTCAAGCAACATAATAGAACTCGAGTCATTGAAACAGGCACATGGTAGAGGCTGTCTCCCATTCCACAATAATGTTTCTGCTATAACTCAGCATTTATTTTAAGGAAGCAAGGATAAATCCATTGCCATTTGCAAGATGCTCAGATTATAATAGTAATGGGAGGTGTATATAGCTTCTAACATGTATACTGCAGAAATACCCACAGCAGTGATGCCAACCATCCTTCACCTACCCAGCACTAGGCAGGACAGTGTGATCAATCCATGCCAGTCAAGGACATGCTCCCCAAGATGAGCAATAGGATTTTGCTACTGCCAACTCAGAAGCCAAGTGATGCAAGAGAAGTCACTTCCACAAGGTACAAGGCAGGTCACACTTTGCCAGCCTTGCATACATCCTCACCTCATTTCCTGGTAGGATGCTGCATCTGAAATTAAAGATTTTAAAAAGCTGTTGCTTTGCTAGATGGCAATAATCAKCACCAKCACTGCACAGAATGCTACRCTCTGCATTTACAGCCCAACTGCAYAGATCCAACAATTAGGGAAAGCTACTGATGGYTCATTTGAAACCTGGAGATTGTACTCTGCTTAATTATTTTTGATTGAGACCTTATAATCAAAGGGTATGGAACAAAATAAGGATCAGAAAAAGGGAAACAAGTGTCAGTCTCTTATCTATTTCAGAACAGTAGTACAGATAAGTACATAAGGGTGTACTTATTACACTAGACTTCAGCACCATCAGCCCACTGAGCAATATTTTCTGCAGTGATATCCTGTATTAATGAGTGGTCAAATATCAGGCTATTTTGGTATTCAGGTCAGAACTTTATCAGTAGACTAATAAAATTATTGATATTCACAAGTCAAAACTCATACAGAGTTCAGAGCCTCAGTTCACTCAATCAGATCATCAATTATGAAAGCACAAAACACTGGAAAAGAATAAAACCACCTGGACTGACAACAACCCAGGCTCCGGGTGGCAGGCTCATAAAAACACCCTATGGTGCAAACTGATTGTCACACACTGTTCTGTTTAATCTTATTCTCCATCTAGTCTCATTTGTATCTCCCCTGGATAAGGATGAGATGATACCCTTGATTTCATGGCATTTGAGACACCAAAGACCTTACCTTGGCAAAAAGTCAATCCAAATGTGTTTTCGTTTGGCCAGAGTTACCTAACTGTACTAAGCTCCTCCAATGTGGAGCCAAGATAATCATTCCTAACCATTCCCACACCGTGGAACAGTTGGAGTTACTCAGTTTCCTCCGATAGAGTTGGGAAACAATGGCTTGTACTGGCAGGAAATGCCCATCAGATCTGAGCATCTAATTCCACCTCCTTTCCCTTGGATAGCAAAGCACCAGATGCTTTGGATTTCCTGCTTTGTCAACTGTATAGCAGCTGTATGTTCAGCTCTCATTTTAATGCAGTTGTTTATTCATTAACTTGTGGTCCCTAAGGGAAGAGGGCTGTCTCTAGAGACATGACTACAGAGCCCTTATTTGGTACTCAAAGCCAACAAGCTAGTCAGGGAAAGATGGGAGGCTTGGAAAAAACTGTTCTCAGGGGTTTGYTTGAGCCAAGTGCTAGTAATAGTTCTGAGAAACAAAGTGGGAACATGCCTACCATGCTTTAAAGACCATCCTATACCAAGAAAATTAAAATAGGCTGGGCAGTGGACAGCTTTGCTGTATTTTTCCCATGCTTATACCAGCAATTAATCACATTCCTAATTCRTGGAAGCCAAATAGACTCTTCTTGCAATTCCAAGTTAATGCCAAGACACTTAAGAGAAATCAATAGAGTCTATAAAGTACATGAGCCAATTATCAGCATGTTAAGTACCTTCTAACATGTTTTTTTGCCTTGCAACACTCAAAACTCACTGTGCTAGTCRAGATTCCATGACTTGAGCTTAAGCAGTATGAGAAACTACTCATTGCTCCCCTACCCRAGGGATTTCATCACTACCCAAGCAGAGCTGTACCAGATACAGGTGTTTGCAAGTGAGCATCAATTACATCCTGTAACCCTACTGTTTGCTCCAGCCTTGATGCATGTTTCTCTRCATGCAGCCACAAGAGCAGTGCCACAGCAGCTTCATGGCTAGAGATTGCTGTCYGCAGCATTTTGAGTTCTTCTCACAGACAAGCACTGAGGTCCATCTGCCAGGAGTACTCCTTTGCCAAAAAATATGCTTAAACTTTTGGGAATTGAGTGTAAGCCTCTAAGTTTAAAAAATAGAAGTGTTATTCTTCATATCGGACTACAAATCACCAATAAGGAATTAAAGATCAGTCGACAGCAACAGAACMAAGAAGGTAAGACTAAAATACAGATGTTAATCTAACACCACCACCAAACACTGAATTTTGGGAAGAGCATCTTTATCAAGTGAAGCCTGAAAAAGCTGAACCRACACAGGCTCTGTTTTAAGTCCCAGACAATTGCTCATGAGTGCTCTGTTGAGTCCCCCCCCTCAAACCTCCTTTAAAACAAGACCCTCTTAAGACACCAATCAGCCACCCATAAACCTCCATAAATGGAGATTTGTAGATATCGAAAGACATTACAAGTTATTTTAAAACTATCAGCTTTTCCATGTGCTTAGAGATACTGATGAACTGACATGTGCTGAAAAACATCTTCTATATCCTGTTTAATAGCTTGTGTTTTAGTTCTTAGAACAGTTTTAATCAATTCCTCCAAACCATGTCTTAAATCCCTCCTTTTTAACTTATACAAGGAAATTAACACTGCAAGAATATTGGATAAGGTAACAGGAAAAAGTGAGATCCCTTCACACAAAACAGGAAGGCTTTTCAAGMACCCCATTGACAGCCAACACAACCCACATAGGTCAACACTAACAAACAAGCCACAGGCAAACCTGAGGTCTTGAATAACAAAGTCTGGCTTAAAGCAAACTTTTCTACTCCTTTACTTAGGATCTAATAGCCTGCTAATAGATATGCACTAACACTGCACCAGGACATGGAAAATGACAGAAAAGACTTTTCCATCTGGGCTGGACTCACCCATCCTGGGTATAATMCAACAGCTGAAGATAGAGATGTGACTTCAGCTCTGCTGCAGGAGGAATAGAAGTGTCCCTGTCATAAGGACAAGCAGAAAGACTAACAGAAGACTAAGAAAAGCCTGTTTATTCAGTCACTAACAAAAGAGCAGCAAAATGCAGAGCTTTGTATCTCCAAATAGACACTCTACAGAGCACTGATGGTTCCTGTTGCACTGGTCTACAGAGATGCCTTTTAGAAAATCTTTTCTTAGCTAAGTAGTCACCAAGACTCAAGTCAGCATCTCCACCCTGGCCTGCAACACAAGTACTACAAGTGCATGCAGTGCTGCAAGTGCTAAAATAAACTTTAAGTTTTTGATCAGAAGCAGAGCCCATACCCCAACACATTGCTTGAGCTGTGTCTTCAATAGAAAGATGACACTGCAAGGGGCAAAGTCATTTTGGATGCAATGCCCTAACTCRAGCAGCACTTTCATGACCAGCTTTCACTCATCTCCTCTATCAAGTCTTCCTTGCTTATCAGGAAGAAGTCTGATGCAGTCCTATGTAAGCACAGTTTAATAAGTTTAGTGCTTCCAATAGTAGTCATACTAATTCCCCAGGTACCAGAATTCCCTCCAAGGCAACATTTGACAAGTAGTACAGCACAACGGCTAGACCAGCTCTGTTTCAGTAGATACATMTTTCAAGTGATATCTGAAAGAAGGTGGTCTTAGACAGCAGCATCAAGGATAGCCTGAAACAGTCAGGATTAAGAGCATTAGCTGGATCACAAAGGATTCACCGATACAAGTCCTTCTACTCAATAACTGGCAGTGGAGATTCTTAGGCTTTTTTGGGAAAATGCTCAGATAGACAAAATATGCAGAATTCCTGAAATAAGAAGCAATCTTACACAGAGCAAGACCTACAACAAAAAGATCCCAGAGGGAAATGTTTGGTGAGAACCTGAATCCAGTTCTTCAATGTTATTTCAGCAAAGTTTGTGTGAGTAAGATTTTTCTTTTCTCCTGCAGCTGATAGATTTCTCTTGCCTTTTACATATTGTGCTGACTTTCGAGCTGTGCATGGAGCCCTCTTCTGGAGAAATTTGAAAAATAAGGAATAGCTTCAGAATGCAGCACTGTGGGCTCTGTATTTGGGAAGCTGTTCTAAGACTAATTCTCCATTAACCCTATAGATAAACTTGTGGAAAAAAATCTATAGTTTTCCAATTCACTTAACTACATCCAGTGCAACTTGAGTTTTTACAGTCATTAAACTTTTCTTCTCTTCCCTGGTGTGCTTTACTCAAACTTTGTTAGGTTCATCTGTCTGCATGAAATGCATTAACATACAAAAGCAGCTGCTTGATGACTTTTCTTTTAGAAAAATCCAGCTTTGGATGTACATTCTAGAATAGACCCTTTGGGGGAAGCCTGAAGGCATCTCCTGTGATTCACCATGCAGCAGGTCTTCACTGCTAACTGTATACTTTATAGTTAACTAYGCAATACAAGCTACTAGATTACACTTAGCTCTTCTCTACTTTGGATCAATTACTATATTAGAGATACGAATCTTATAGCTACGCTCTGTAGTTTTAAAGGCTATTATGAATTAAAGGGTGCCTTGAA
Source organism: Eudromia elegans (assembly GCA_003342815.1). Classification (NCBI taxonomy): domain Eukaryota; kingdom Metazoa; phylum Chordata; class Aves; order Tinamiformes; family Tinamidae; genus Eudromia; species Eudromia elegans. The sequence goes on from PTEX01000011.1 coordinate 1,110,173, forward strand.
ACATCTTCAGCTGCTCCAGTTAAAACAACATTCTATTTTCCCCTCAGTGGAAACAGCAAACACAGTCAGTGGGAGGAGACACCAAATCTTAGTGGGAGAAAAAACATTTCCTGCCCACCTGTTCAGTACGGCCTTCATCAACAAACCATCTCATCAGGTATGTTGGTGGGAAGCTTCCCATTATCATCCTCCTTTTAAAGCCTCAAATAGAGACCAAGAAAAAAAACGACTACTTTTAGAAATGGCATTTTCAATAAAATATACAAGAGATTGTCAGTTCCTATTCTCAGGAGCCCAGTAATTCTCAGACTTTGTACACCATAAACTTTGTCAACAWTGTTTTGAAGAGGAGATCTTCCTTTCCTCTCCTTCTCCAAGGAGGTGTTACAGTGCTGGTTTGCTACTGCTTAGACATTTTATCAAAACAGAGCTTTGCTAGTTCCACCAGCATTGTATTATGGGAGCCATTATTGCTACTGCTGACAGAGGGAAAATAACAACAAAAAAAATGCCAAAAAACCCAAGCAAAATGTGTTACAACCACTACACTGCCAGATGGCTGCATTCGTTTAATATGTTGTTTCTCACATTCTTCTGTTTACTTTTCCTGTCACATGGAAGTTGTGCATGTGTTGTGTTAAAGTTGAACAGCATGTAATAGTTCTCTTTTCTTCCCATTTCATGCTACCACCTGTAATTCACACATTAACATGTCACTATTCAACCTTCTCAGTCTGAGGACATTTGTGCATCTTCTCATTACAAGCCAGATTCATTTCCTAATGAATTAGTTTCAACAATACACATGAAGCCTACTAGGAGATGTATAAAGCTACCACATAGCAGCATTGCCAAATAAAGCCACAAATGCTAACAAAGAAAGTGGCRTGCAACTTCAACGCTTCAACGCAGAGGTCCATTAAAGCAATACAAGCTCAGCAAGTCAGGACTTAAAACTCCAAACTCCTGTTGCAAGTTAGGAATAAAGTTCATTCCTAAGTTACTTGCAGAATCATGTGCAGAGCACCCTGTAAAATTGCATCTGACAGCCAGTTTTTAACATAAGAGGAGCTACATGGTTTAATGGGCCTTAGCAAGCTGTCCATCATGGACATCCTGCTTTTACAGCAAGGGGCTGCTAAAGGAAATCTGAACTCAAGCCTGTTAATTGAGTAGTTAGAAAGGGAAGGGAGCCGCGGGCATGGAGCGAGGSGCAGACCCTAGCGCAGGGGACACGTCTGGAGCCTGGGGCCAGGGCACCCGTGCAGCTGCCCGCCCACGCTCATGGTCTCAGCCCACGCTCACAGCTTCTCCTCCTGGCACCCCGGGGCATTCCCAGCCTGCCGGAGCCGTCAGCCCACACCAGGAATAGCAGCAGCCCCCCAGGGCTCCCAGCCTGCCCAAGAGCTGCTCCAAATCCCAGCATGTCCTTCCTAGCACATGCAGGCGAGGGGGAACTGGGGCCCCAGGGTAACCAGCTWCCTTGAGCCACCCACACCCCCAGGGCTGCTCACATGGACCCATCACTGTCACCCACTGCCCCACAGCTCCAGGCACCAGGACATGTTTCCAGTCCTCAYCCAGCTGAGCTGGGACCCAGCACCCCTGGCTGCCACTGCAGCATTCACCCCCCCAGCTGCATCCTTGGCATGTCTCCCTTCACCAGCAAAGCTCTCCCAAAAGCAAAACCTCCCTTCTTTCCTCATTATCCCATTTTCAAAGAAAACTAGATCAAATTCCTTTCAGAGATCACAGGCACACAAGCTCCACATCCCAGGCATTAGCTTGGCACTAACACTCACCAGCCCCCTAAGGGTTAACAAACCACTCGATCCCAAGTGAAAGCAGAATTAACTTTATCACTGCTCAGGGCACAGGATGCAGGTGCCACAGTCGCTAAACCCAGGAGTTACAGGGCTCCTAAGGCAAAAAAAGCTGCATTTATGCCAGACAACAACAAAGGAGCCTCCAGCCTCTCGCTGTGCTCTCAAAGCGAGCCCTGCGATAGTAGCGGGAGGGAAAGAGCAACCAGGGGAAATTGAGAAGTCGGAGCCCAGCGAGTCCCTTCCCCTGACTGACAGCGGCAGCGGGGTTGAGCAGCTCCACGTTTTTAAGGTTGGCTGTTTTTCCCTCTGCTTTCTGGCAGAGGGGGTTCTATTACATTTCATAAGRGAAAGGCTACATAGCAAGTCGCTAACGGAGTATTACACATCTATCAAGAGAGCRTGCGGGGAAGGGAAGCGTTCGCAAGGTCTGGGTTTTTATTTTTCTTCTCTATACCCCCTTCCTTTTTCTAAAAAGCAATAAATAATGTGAGCTGCCTGTAAGCCTACTACCCAGCAAAAGCCAGAGGAAAAAGGCAAATCAAAGTTGCAGCATTTGATATGACAGGAAATATTGCTGCTGCAGCTGCCGCCGAGACACTTGAAAGATTCCCCCCAGCCACCCTCCCCGAAAGGAAAAATACTACATAACACACAGCAAATTGTCGTAATTCTAAATCAGAGYGCTACGAGATTCTACATTCCCAGCGCCTGCCTTCTAGCAGAGACAGCGCAGCTTTCAGCAGTAATCCAAGCAATGTATAATTACTAAGAAATCAGACCTGAATTACAAATACTTCCTAACCCCAAAACACATCAGAGAAGCAAAATGAAAGAAAGCAAGGAAAAAACACACACATTTCTTACCTGGGACAGTAGAAAGGACAGAGTAAGTTGAGTTTTGTGCTGCATTTTGCCAGACTAGAAGGTACCAGAGGCTTTTTCWTTCATGCACTCGGCTGCACTGAGCATATTTTCACTGTGAAACAGCCTTTGAGAAGAGACTCTGCCTTGAGAGCCAGCCAACTTCCCAAATAGATCAGCAGCATCATCACTAAAGCATTGGATAGAGTCTGATGACCAGAACCAATGGCTTTACAAGGATGATTTCTTCACAAAGCATCCCCATTTTGCATCACACATATTGGGCAAGCACCTCTCTCRAACACAGCACCTTAGAATGCATTTTGCTTTGGTGTATTTGTGTTTAGTTTCAGCCTATAACAAATCATGCCTTACAGCTTTTAATAGTATTCTGCCTTTTAAGAGAATGAAACTGCACAGAATGAAATTGCACAGAGAGAAATAAAAGCAACTCTGAGCACCAGTGCAAAGAGATTCTCTTTATTAAAATGTTAATAAGATGTGTTTTATTTTCAATAAATCAAAAGAGTGACCACTGCAGTTTTAGTTATCCCCAAGCCTTAGGGAAACAACAGAGGGAAAATTCTGTGGAGCAGAAATACAGATTATATTTTGTGTTTTCCCCCTCAACCTCACAAATCACAACGAAGACAGATCAATTCTTGCCTGCAGAACAAAATCCATCATAAGGCAATAGATTTTATTAACTGCTCAGGTAATGGCAGAGCTGGCTTTGGATTCAAAGAACTTGAATCTAGGACAAAGTTTCGAAGGTGCATGCCCTTCAGTTACAGAAACTTTTCTGCCCTGGAAGAGGRGACCTGCTGCTCAGCAACCTGCTTTCTCTGCATCACTTCTGTTAGAACCAGACAACTCCTGGCACATGGCCAACCGTTTGCAAGTGATGTCCCCCCTCCATCTGCATTTCCAGCTCCACCCTCTCCTGCCACTCCCCATTATCACAGCCATCCTGTCCCTTCTCCCCCTGCTTTCTTGCAGTCACCATACCCAGCAATACCCTGACCCCCTATTCAGCAGCTTCATGCATTTCCTCTTCCCTGCCAGGTGCCCCTTGTCCCTTGCAGGTCCACAGGGCAGAGCTGCTGCCCTGCTAATGGCTCTGTCCCAGCACAGGAGGAGCTGAGAGGGGGATGCAGGGATGGAGCTGCACCTGAAGCTGCTCTACCACTTTCCAAGCTCCTCAGCACCAGCAGGAGCTTCCCACCACCAATGATGCTATTTGAAGGATTTCCCACTATCTGCTAGTCTGCTGTCTGCCCACATCTTCCTATACTTACACAGTCATCAGGAAGAGAAGAAAAAAAACTTTTTCTGTAAGTTGTTAAATTTTTAACAAGTCCACTCTGCTACCTTAATCGCGCATGGAGATAAATTGATACTCAGAGCAGAACTCAAACCAAACCCAGCAGGAACTTTCAGTATCAACTGCAATGCTTTCCATAAATTGCAATAGGTTCCCCACATAGATATTTACATGAAAAAAACCACAGGTAGGTCACTTTCTTCTTTCATTTCTCTTCTTAGAGAAAAAAGCAACATATGAAAAGAGTTAGTGCAAGTCTTAGAGACCCATATGCTAAAAATAACAAGCTACAAATCCCCATTCCTTGCTCCTTTAAGGACCAGATTTTCCACCTCCTGGAATTCCCAGCCTCAAGAGGGGCTCCCCTGAACTTTGCAGAAGAGCAGACAGACCTAGAGAGGCTGAGCAGAGAGACAACATCCCTCACACAGTCTTCACATCCATGCACAAGGGCTTAGACCCTCTCATGTACACCAGCTGGACCAGAGAAACAGTCTAAACATCCAAACTAACAAAAAGCAAGGGGCAGCTCAAAGAGACAAATACCCCCACATCCTCTCTCAAAAGAAAAAAAAAAAACTTCTACTAACTGAGCTCTAAAGCCAAGCATCAAAGAACTCACCAGCTCCTCACCACCATGTCCTCTGAGCAAGTCCACCACTCTGCAGCATCCAGAAACTTCCTTGAAGCCACAACTGCTTCTTATTGGCCCTGAGACCAATAAGGGGTGATTGAAAACACCTGGAGGGGTGATTGACTGATTGACAATACCTGGAGGGGAGGCGATCAGCAGATCTTGGAGGGATAATTATCACTCTGGGGTGGGGTGCCTTTATAAGGTGGTCTAGTTGCCTGGGGYATGTAATYTCTTGGGAGGTTTGGGCTTTTTTTYCTTKGTTGTTTTTCAGGGGGTTAGGAGTTTTGCAGAGGTTGCTCTGGGGGAGAGCCTCAAGTAGGCAGCAAAGCTCTGGGTAAGTGCAGCTCCTCTGGCTTGCCTTGGCAAGGTAAATATCCTRTGGGTGGTTGTGTATCTCTGAAAAGCATTATGTTGTTGTAAAAAGCAGGAAGGRTTTTAATTAACAAGACTTGTTTCTTGTGTCTGTTTCTCTTTACCTTGAGAGGCAGGGGTATGTCCCAGCTTTCAATTTCCTTTATAAAAAAAACTAAAAAG
>PTEX01000011.1:1115359-1257591 GCA_003342815.1 Eudromia elegans
GTGATTAGGATGCAGTCAGAGGAGAGGGAGCAGGTATCTGCTTTTGGGGCAAGGTTATTCTTGTTTCTGTTTTATAAAAAAAAAAAAAAAAAAAAAAAACTTCCTGTGCGTTTTGTTGCATCACCTGTTATGTGAGGTCTGAGGGGGGCTTTGGACTCCAATGAAAGTCCTGTTGGGGTCTTCTAGAAGAGTGTGAGAGCTTGGGGATAGCCAGAATTAGCTACTGCATGTAGTGTGCTCTGCTGGTCCTTGAGAAAAAAGGCCTATATWTTCACTTATGAAGCTTTAGATAGTGACATCTTGGTCATTTCTCTTTCTGTGCTAGCCTACAGCAAGAGAGGCCTGTGCTGAGACCCTAGGTTAATTAAGGCAATTAAGTTGCCTTAATTAAAGGTAGCCTCTTGTCCTCTTCTTGTGCATGCTCAGGCCTTCCTGTTCCCCCTGTCCTGGTGCCAGCAGCCTGTGTGCTCCTGGGCCAGCAGCCCAGTGCTGCTTTTATTTATTTACTTGCTTTGGGGACTCCTTTGAGCTGGGGAAAAAAAGCTGTAGTGGTGGGCAGCAAGCAGCAGGGTATCTGCTTGGGTGGCATGTCCTTAACTRGGACAGGTGAGGCACAATGCGCCCCATCCCTGTATAGGGATATAATCCCAGGGTTTCCCATCCTTAGCAGAGCAGAATCTGCACCAAAGGACAGGCACAGCCAAAGTTATTTTAGGGCAGCTGGGCTAAGTGCAGCCTGGAGTAAAAATTCAGGCAAGTGAGCTGATTCAGTGTGAGTTTAGCTGCAGTGTGTTTGTCATGGTTCCTGTTAGTTGGAATGGCAGGCTGGTATGGGTGTTCTGGGATCCAACTGTGCTTATTCCAAGAGCTTCCAGGCAGCAGGAGAAAGGGAACTTGCCCTGCTGTGCTGTTGGGTTGGGCAAGTGACCCTTTTGCTACCGCCCAGCAGAGCCACCAAGAGCTTGTAGGACATGTCCATGGCTGGGGCTGGAGTGTATAGTGGGAGTGAAAGGGGAGGCAACGCAAGGGGCTGCGTCTCTGTTTCTCTGGGGGTGGAGACTCCGATGGCTGCAGTGGGGTTGGGTGAATGAAGAGTTGAGGGGTGTTTCCAAGCACTGTGGTTTTGAGCCTGGCAGTTCTGCTGGAGTAGGTCTGAGGAGGCTTCCCCTGTCCTGATGCAGCTGAAGTGCCTTGGAAAAGGTTTCAAAAAACCACCGAGGGTTTTGTAGCCCGCAGGTTTTTGTTACGTATCCAACTCGGAACCTCCATTGGATCTCAAGCTAAAATCACTTCCTTATGTGAGGGGTTACTGGCAACAGAAAGTTTGGCATTAGTGCAGCTTCCTCTGAAACCGGTGGCAGGTTCTGTTCTTCCAGATGGTTGCTGAGTGCTTTGTCTAGTACACTATCTCTTCATGTCAGCCCAAACACTAGGATAGCAAAGGGGTTTTGTTTCCACACTTGCTAATGGGCAAGTCACAAGCAACTGGGACAGACTGTTTCCTMACCGAAAAGCATCAGGGAGCCTTTCAGGACCAACAGAGGACTGAAAAGAGTGAGTGGTGAGTCAAGCAGGAAGCCCTCAAGGCACCACCACACCCTTTTCTTCCCAAAAAACAAACCAGAAGAGCCCCTGCTCCTCCTTGCTGTAGGAGCCCTTTCTTCACCTCCTAAAATGGAACGTTGTATTTCTGTTTGTCTCTGCATCCCTGAGTTTAAGTACTAACAAAATGCATACTTCTGAAACTGCGTTACCATAAAGCATTGAGTAGAAATTCACAAGGCTGTATTCTAATGTTGTAGCTTGAGTACTACATCACTATTCCCCATAGCAGTTTTCTGTGTTAATCTTCTCCTCTAGATATGAATTTGAGCAGTAAGTACTACCTGAACTGCTGTTTAACCAGCTGGTAGATTACTAATCAATATCAGTTAGTGAAATGGCTAATAAGATCAGCTGATAAGGAATACCCACACAGCTCTGTATTTTCTACAGTGACTGTAGGATTAGTATTTACTTCAAGATGCAGTTGTGTAACCCCCACTCTTCAACTTAGCACCATCCAAGCTKCTTTTTTGCTCAGTCCTAGTCCCCTCAAAAAAAAAAACAAAAAACTGTTTTGTTTTAAACCAATAAGTAACTATCCTTTGGCTAGAAACCAGCAGTTCAGTAATTCACCCTTCATGTGAGCTAAGCTGGGAAAGGACAGAGAAGAGCCTTGCTTTGTGGTGGTGGATGYTCCCCAGGGTCTGCCCCATGGAAATGGGGTCTTTGATCTGCATGGGCAASAGCTTTAGGAAGGGGGTGCAATGTCCTGCTCCTCAGCAGAGCTCCAGCACCTAACTCAGCTTCTCAGAGTGTGGGCAGCTGTTTTCCCAGATGTGTTAAAGTCCCTAAGCCTATAGGTCACCAACAGCAATTGACCTTGCAGTGTGAGCCTGCCCCACTGTGAAGCTCCTGGGTATTTTGCCTTAGCGGTAGTCCCCAATAATTCAATTGTACAACCTGCCCATGTCATTGAGTTTTGGCCTTTCTTAACTTCATATTCAGGAATATGAAGTTACCTCATTAATGTATTTGTCCTGCTGCACATAGCTGTGCAGCTGAACTATTTCTGTACTGCTATAGAAGGGAAAGTGAGGTTCAGGGAAGCAGGGTGACCTGTTGAGGATCACAAAGGTGGTCAAACGCCGAGCGGAAAATTGGAGTGCTTGTTAAGTGCCTTGGGCTCTGGCCCTTCCGCCTATTGAAGGAACCAGTCYGCCTTCCTGGGGAACCTGGGGGCTCCCTCTATTATTGCGCCAAGCTAAAACACTGTTTAATTTAATGTAAGAAGCCTGTACTAGGCATTTCCATGCCCCCCATGGGCCTCTCCCTCCTCGTTTTGACACCACTCCTGTTCCTCCATAAGCGTAATTGTGTGTGGCCCAAATGGAGCTGTTCTGGAAGAAGCTACAGCTCTGCTGGAGCACAATATGAATGCGTGGCAGCTCGTTAGTGGCTTACCAGCATTGAGGGAATGACTCCTTGTTTCCCTGCTGACCTCACCTATTGTCTAGGAAGTGAAYGGATCCAGGAGAGTGAGAATTTGTTTTGGTCACAGGGTGTAGGTTTTCCCAGGTTCTGTTTTACTGAATTCTGCCTGGAAATACAAATCAGAATAATCAAATGTGGGGAGGGAGCTGATCATTTGCTATTCTGATTGCAACTGTGCAAAGTCAGTCTCTATATAAAGATTTACTACACATTCATTTTAATTTTTTTCTTCTATATGTTAAGAAATAACATTTTTGCAGGAAACATGTGACAGAAAGCAAGTTATCACTGTCAGAAGTTGGTATGAGAAGTATCCAAACTTAAGATACTCATCATGAGTTATGGGGAAGTTAATACTGTAGAAATAAATTAACCACAGARTTTTAATGGGGTTATTGTGTGGCAGTTCCTCAAGCCCAACCAGATATCAGCTAGGAAATATGAATGTGAGAGAGAGGCTCTTAATTCCTACAGTTATGGATTTCTTTCTTAAATCCCTTCCTATGATACAAGGGTCACTTTAAATATTCTGCTGTGAATATAGAGCTTGCTTATGGGTAGCACACTTTGCCATTCTTATCCAGCCAGAARCCAGCTTAATCTTTCATCTTTCATGGAGGAGCAGCAGATGTGTAAGTATATTTTAGGGTGAATAAAATAGTTGAGAGAGGGAGGAGGAGGAGGAGGATGTGTCAGTCTTTCAATATCTACATGCACAGGACTTGGCTGGCATGTACAGCTGGAGCAGTTAAGCCTGGCTTTGGATGTATCCACGTGTGCTGTGCATGCTGCATGGTTGCACACAGCTCTGTTTCCTGTTATTCTCAGCCACTTGATTTGTCCTGGCTCTATTTCACCTGCTGTGGTTGTACCAAGGTGGCTGTGAACCCCTTCTGCCAGACCCGGAGCTGGGTCTTTGCCAGGCATGGTGGAATGCAAGACTGGCTTTGGTTACAAGCAGGGTTAAATGCTGGGATTCTGTCCTAGCAGCCACTGCCTCAAGAAGGCAGAGTTGGAGGATGAAAGACCTGAGGAAGCCCCTGCTTACAAAATGGAAAGACCCATTCATGAGGCCTCAGAGCTGGGGAAACAGTGTGGGCTTGTAAGTGAGACAAAATAAAGGCACGTGGTGCAACATCCTTGTCCCACTGACCTTAAAACGCTGTGGACGTCAGCAGCATCAGCATTTCACCCTCCAGCCTGATGTTATTGCTTCTCCATTTATATTCACAACCTTTTCTTTATGCAACTATGTCATGGCTTTTAGGCAGATAAATATCTTACATGCTTCTCAAGGGTGTGATATGCTCTTTAGTATTTTCCCTCTGGTATCAGCACCTGTTAAGCATGGAAATAAAGTGATTAGACTTACACATTTGGYTTCAAAAATTGATTTCAGGATATGTCTCCTTATCATTGGTAGATCCACCAGTTCAAACTAGTGATATCCTCCTCAATAACGAGTTTACTCAATTGTGAAAGTAGGGTTTAAACTAGGTGATTTCCCAATTCTCTTTCTCTTGGAATTTTCTGGATTTATCAGACTTCTTGTGGCAAAGCTGTCAAAGCCTTAGAGGAAATTTGGTTTTGCAGATCTAGGCATGACTTAGGTAGTAAAGCCCTTTTGATATAAGGGAGAAAAATATTGAAAATTCAATGTTTCTTACATCAAATCTGTCTGCGAGTCGTTTTTTTGTGTCTGAGAGTAACCTGGTTCTTGGTCTAAGATGATGTGATAAACAGGAGGGATAAGAAACAGCAATTAYGTAATTACTCTAGATCTAAGCTCATGACATCTCAAAGAACAGCTAAAGTCAGCAAGGCTGAATTTTAATAGGTCATTAATTATCTTTAAATTAGCTAAGCATTGTAACAAGGTATGTAAGTATTTCKAGAGAAAATTATTAGCAAACTATTAAAACAATTCTCAGGAATGTAAGGAAATGCTGAGCCCTTCCAAACAGCTTCATCCTTTGTGTCCCTTTGGAGCCAGGAAGCCAAATGTGTCCTGATAAACCTTCAGCTCCAGGCTCCCTATGGTAGGAAATGGCACCGTGTCTACCGAAACAATCTGATTCTTGCACTGTCTTTTTGCATACCTTTGAAATATTGTRTATTATGCATGAGTTCTTGGTTCATCATGTATCTGGAGATCTCTYTGTATTTCAGTGTTTGTCTTCAATTYTGTATCTTTCTTATGTAAAATTCATTAAGCTGGTGTAAATATGAGGGGGGAAGAATGTTCCTTTTGCTTTTTCTCTTGGGATTGGCTGCCTTGCCTCCTGCTCAGCTGTGATCTCTCTTGAGCTTGGTTTTTAATGTGTGCAGGTATCTTAGGGATATTCTGTGCTTTTTTTCCTAGGTTGAGCTCTGAAGTAGAACAGTTTCCTCTTGAAATAGTGGTATTGGATCCTTTAGCAGAGCAACAGGATATGCTCATGKTTTGTTGCCTTGGTCTGGTTGTGTCCGTAAAATTACATGTGTTTGTTTTGAGTAGGTGTTTCCAAGGAGGTCAAAATCAGATCATTGTAGGTTGTTCCAAGGCATTGCACGGCTCTGCTGCTGAGCTCCCTGGTCAGCTGCTCACACGGTGGAATGTGGGTTGGAAATTTGCTGTCATTGATGCAGAAAGAAAGCACTAACTTTGAAGAATTGASTGCTGAGGGAAGGATCCACATCTGGGTATTTAATCCTCTAATTTTTCCTAAGTGTTAAAGTAGGACTTCAGTAAATGTAGCAAACCTCAGTGGCCATGCTTGCTGGACCCAGCAGGGCACATTGCCCAACGTGCCAGGCGGCTGGTCTCAGCAGGGAGATGCTCTCCTGGGAGCTGCAGTTGACCTGCACGTGGCAGAGCAGCTTTGGGCATGTTCTGCTTTAAGCTGAACCCAGCACAGACAAGTCAATAGATCAAAGAAGCCACAGTGAGCTCCACAATTCTGTGTKTTTTTCCTTATGCTGCTGTTAACAACATCAGATCAGGAAATCCCCTGAGCTGTATGGACTTGGAAGCTGGAAAAGCACTCAGGGGAAAGATTATATGAGAGCAGCTTGTTCTTGTTCTTTCATAGGTATCAGTTTATGGCTGCTGGTGGTGCCCTCTGACATGGGTGTAAATTCATTTCTAACAACCTCAAAAGATCTGCCTAAGAAAGGGAGGGGACACAGCAAAAGTGAGGTGGGGGGATGCTGGAGTAGAGGTGCCTGCAGTACCAGTCAAGATGTTGGTGGAAGTTCCCATTTGGGAAGTAGAGAAGGCAGCACCAATTATTGCTGTTGCAATCTGTCCCTATGGAAGAGCAGGACATGGGCAGGCTGACCCTGTGTACTCCACTGGTGTCCATTGCTTYGTTTCATTTTGCCTGTTTTTTTGATTAGAGAGAAGTGTCCATCTGTCCTCCCATTGCTGAGGATTGCTCAGTCACCTTCCTGTGCAGGGGGAAGCAAAAAGGTCCTCATAGCTGCAGGCTGAAGGATGCCCTTCATCCAGGGAAACCCAGRGTCYTGMTGGTGTTGGCTCCTGCAGCAGTAAYGCAGGTGAGAYGGGTCCCTAGTCTGAGCCACTGTCTGTGGTTGGCAGTGAGCCAATCTMAGGAAGAAATAAAAGATACAGGTATTTGCTATGAATCCTTCTTCTACTTGTAGAGAATAAAACAAACTCTTTMTGTCAGAGGTTTAAAGCTGATGAAACTAAAGGCACTTTGACAGCTTTCTCTAGAGAGCAATTACCAGGCATGGTCAACACAAGCTTCCAAAACCCATGCAGCACTTGCTGTGTCACTGGACCCCTAGGCTGAGCACTGGGTTGTTTCTATGACTCATAGTTTAAATACAGAGCAAAAGACAATTTTTTTTCACTTCTCAGAGGGTCTCAAAGAAATTCCATGGCGTTTGGGTAAGCAAGTGCTCTTAATAKAAAGCTCAGGTTAAAATACCTCAATGATAGAAAACTAGAACAGCCATAGTAGATAGAGCAGTGTGGGGATGACCCTTGGGTTTCTTCATGTGCTTTGTATATCTCTGGGAAACACATACAGGGTGCTACAAAAAGGATATTTCATATTAAAACATGTAAATTGAATTCTTGGCTCCTTTCCTGAAACCCAACCTACTTGAGAGGTGGTAGGATTTTGTGCCATAGCAAACAAGTTTTTTTCAAGCATTATGTATTTTTATCTTATTTGTATTTTTTCCTTTAAAAGTAAAGAGATATTAAAAATAAAACTCTAGACCAGAATGTACAAACTAAAATAGTGTTTTATTTGTGGAAGAGTGCTTATGGAAACACTGATTCTGCTATTAAAATCTGTGCTCCCTGATTAGCCTCACTGAGGCCAGAATTTAAGTAGTTAAATGTAATACAGAGCACTGAACGGGCACTGAGCASGTCTGCTACCTTGGTAGGGGAAAGGATATACTGGAAAAATGAAGAATAGCTTAATGGAAGGAGTAAAGTAATAACCCCTTTCAGTATTTTGATCCCTGAAAGCAAAGGATAAAATAATAGGCATCAGGTGATACTAAACATGCCAAGTGTCCTAAAAAATAATGATATACAATCAAGCTTCAATAATAATTATTTATGATTAGAKTGAAGTTGCAGACAGATGCTAATGGAGCTGGTAAACTCAGCAGAACAGGTCTTGAAAAAATCTACACATGTCAAGATRTAATGCAGTTTACTAAATAAATGAATTGACTAACTCAAAAGTGATAAAAGCTGCTCTCTGCAGTAAGCAATGAGATTGCATGCTCTTTGGGAAACTTCTTTATMTATCTGCATAACACCTTTTCAAAGCATGTAGTTATAACAGTGCCAGGGTGCTGTCAGCTTTAGAGGAGAAAACAATATTTGTGGAAGAACTTCCYGAAAAACAGCTTTTAAGTAGGGGAAGCTAAGAAGAGAGAGGTTTAATCATAGATCAGTTTAAGAAGGAAGAAAATAATGAAACAGGGTTCCAGTTTAGACAGAGGCTGTTTCAACATTTAAAAACAATTGCAAGAAGTTGCTGCAGAGTTCCAGCCTCATACGGTGYGCTTTGCTGCGCTGAGTTGCTTGGGTGATGATGCAGAAGCAGGAAAGCGGGCCGTGTGACAGGAGCCTCTTTCAAATGTCACATTCAGTTGTGGCCTGATGCTGCTGGTGCTTTGGATGGCTTTAAAATCTCTCCTCGCTGCTCTGCTGAGATTCCCACCTAATCCAAATCTGCAGCAGAAGGTCAACTGGCTTCTGACAGTTGATGMTTTCATGCCATTTTTTCTAGATCTTGAGCTTAACATGAATAGACAGAATTGAGTTTTCCCTTTGGAAAGGGCCAGGAAATCTAAATGTGCCCAGTGGTGGCACTTGMTGTGTCTGGAAACTGCCTTTCTGTTGACTGAACATGGAGGAGTAAGGAGCCAGAGTGTTAAAGGTAAAATAATCCCAAAAGCATTGGCTAGAAAGATCAGTGCTGTTTCATATTTATGCCAGGTTTTGTTGGCATGTATCTGATTTTATGGTTCTGTGGCTACCCAAGAGCCTGGGGAGGCAATGTTGTTTCAAACACCTACCACTAGATGCAACTTCTGCCTGAGTAGATGTGGTTGCATGGGTTTTAATACCACAGAGTTTAATCCAGCTTAGCTTTCTGTTCCCCATTTGTAAGGAATTTATCCCAAACTGTGTTTTCCTCACCAAAAAAAATACATTAGCTGAAGTCAACAAATATAATGTGGTTGCAGGCTACAAGTTATCCTATCTTTTTTCTTTACAGAGAAATGAGCAGCATGCAAACATGGGGTTGGTTTTTAGGTTGTCTTTTTTCCAGTCCTTTTACAATACTTACACAGCTGTTTCAGTTGGCAGAAATATCCAAACACTGTTTAGAAGATCTAAACATCTTCTCATTATCTCCTCCTGGACTAGCAGGTAGTAATACTTCTTATTTCCCCCCACAGCACTCTAATAGGTGTTGTTTGTCCATGGTTAGCTCTTCTACAGAAATTCTTTTATACTTTCTGAGGATTTTTTAGGCAATTCATRTCCTTGGCCTTACTGGTCAATTTGCAACACTGATCATTACTCGTGTGAAGCTGCTTCTCTGCAGACCTTCTGGCTTTGTGAAATATTTTGCATCCTTTTACATGGAGACCAAAAAGGCTCATAGATTTCACACCAATTAAAATAATCAAGGAAGTTCAGGCTAGAAACTGACTTTACTGGTGGTTTTGGTAGAAACTGCCCATCTGCTGCTTCTCAYTTCATGAGAGCTCCTCAATGACCAGATGAACAAAGCCAGACAGACCATGTGCAATAGCACCATCTGGTGACTCCCAATAATCTTACGGTTACCCCAATTTCCAAGTGCAGGATCCATTACTATAGGAAAAGTGGGAGTATACATATTTTTAGAAATGAGYAGGACTCGGGAAGAAATTATTTTAGAGATGCTCAGTTGCCTTCATACATGAAGAATTTTCTTGTTGCATGAAATGATTTCAGCAAAGGAATCCTAGTGGTCTCAGGGAGTCTATCTCAAGTTTGGTACTGTGGGATTTTTGCAAACCCATTCTAGTGTATTCCAACATATCCAAAATATCCAAAAATTGATCCAAGTCTAGTAAAAATATGCATAATTAGTATCAAGGAATGAAGCATTTTGTACTTTTCAGCTCTGGTGAATTGGATCATATTTTTATTCTTATTACAGCCTACTTATGTGAAAGATGATTTCCCATAGATCCATCTTCAACTTTTGGTTAGAGGGGCCGCTGTGGGAACATTTCTGAGACAACACGATGTGGTCAGAAATAATGGTGAAATACAGGAGAATTTCTTCCAACCATCACTAGTAATGATATCTGTGATGAATTTAATAGATCCTCTAAATTTGTCAGCTTTGTCTTTCCATGCTGGGGAATCTTTGAGCTGAGTTCTGTAGCTATTGCACTACTCCAAAACTAGTTTTTTCTGCTATGAGTGGAAGTTACATGTGATTAGAGACAATATCTGGGCAATAAGTTGCTGTTTAGATAACAGTCTGTCTTCAGAAACAGGAAAGACTGAAAATTATTTGTAGAACACTGGGGAAGCACAAAATAGTGAAGGAACTTCTTTGCATATTTATGTGTTTATCATTTAAAGGAAAAAAAGTTGCAGGAGAAATACTGAAGAGAAAGGTTTAACTTGCTGTGACTGCAGCTGTGTTTATATTATTCTAAGGAAAAAAATGGAATATTCAGGTACAATAAAAGTCACTGCAGAGCTAAAGCCAAAGGTTTGGGAGTTTWAGTAGTAGTCCTGAAGCTGATGAGAAGTCACTGGAGAGTGAAGTCAGTAATTACAAGGTCATTGTGTGTCTCATGAGTACGAATGATATCATTAAGGCCTTTTTTTGCTGTACCTGGATCCCAGAAGATTTCCATTTCCCCACTCAGGTCAGCTCAGGGGTGAGTTTGGTGCTGTGACTTGAATTCTTTGCTGGCAACAGTGGGTGGTTTGTCCTGCCTACAGGTGGGCTCTTCATATGAGCCTTTCTGCATTCAGGTTTGTTGAASGATGCATGTAAAGGGACAGTCTTGAGGCAGAAAAGAATCCCATTTAGGTATGTCTCAACAGTGTAAAGAAACTATTTTGATCTGTTTTCTATTAAGAGTAAGTTTTTCTCTTTTGCATTATTGTATATGAATTTTTGCAGTAAGCTGCAGCCTGCAGGAGCTGAGGGTTTTGCTCTAATATAACATGCACCACTTCTGTTTATTCATGAAGAGTGAACAAACTGCTATCTCACTATATGTATAATTTTATGTTTTAAATGAGGATATAAATTGGAAATGTCCAAAGCTTAGGATAAGGAAGCTATTGACTAAATGCCAAACATTTTTCCAAATCAAAATAAATAAGAACTACTAATCCTTGTGCTTGTCAGCTGTAGTCAAGTTCATTATATGATGACAGAAGTAAGCAAGCTGCCTCACAAATTGGCCTTAGCGCACTACAGAAGTTATAATGCTCCACTGGTGATTGGCCTTTCCTTCTGAATTAGCTGTTTCTTGGGAAAYAGAGCTTCTTCCATGTTTTTTGCCCTCTGAAATTGCAATTCCAGAGGCTGATTGTGGTTTTCTGTGCTCTGTGTGCACGTTATTGCATCCTCTGAGAATTTGAGCCATGCCGGCTGCAATGGTCTTTTGGGCAGTGCAGGTTCKTTCTTCTGCTGAGGAAGGCAGAATAATTCTGATACAGATGGAGGAGATTGCTTCAAAGTGATAAACTTTGCTCTGCTCCCATAATGTCATCCTCTGGTGAGCTCTTGCCTTCCTGCCTGGGATCCATGAAACATCGTTTTGAATACAGAGAGAAATATCAGGATGACTTACTGYGTCAAAACAACTGGCACAAGCAGCTGAATATATTCAGGATACCACCATTCTCCRGTCCCTTGTGTGCTCCTATTCCTCATGTTCCTTTCCTTAATACACAGGAGAATAAGTCTGTAGGTGTAAATATGTATTTTTTATTTGTTAAGCTAAGGGTAAGATCTGACACACAAGTGATTTGCAGCATTTCCCACACTCTTACAGAGAATGAATGCAGTAAGAGAACAAGCGTTATTTAGTTCTCTTTAACAGCAGGCAAGATTTTGAGTCAACATAGCAAGTACTTGTGCATAAAGTCCCCTAGCYCATCATATTGCTCATGTCTCCCACAACATATTCAGTGTCACCAAGGCACCCACTGCAGGGGTACTGTAATACCCTCTGCAGAGGAGATCTTTAAGAAGCTCCTGTGTTGATGRTGCTGGGCTGGGCCCTCCATTGGCACATGCACATCAAGGCTTTGTCAACACCTTCCATGGATGGCTGGACCATCTAATGCCTCTTGCAGTGAGTGCTAATATAACCCCTTTAATTTCTATAGTCACTTAACTCTGGAGCAGTTTTTAACGTTGTGTCAGTATAGTTCTCATTTCAGACCTCCTCTGCAGATGTTCGTTCTTTCCATCCCAATTTCTTCATGTAGCAGCTAGGTTGGGTGTTAAAGAAATGGCTGTTTGCTTGGGGAGGTGCCTCTTTAGGAGTTCAGTCTGTTAGGTTTGAAAATAGGGGCCTCTGTTACTGTATGTTCCTGCTCATTTTATTTTTGTGATCTTTAAATTTYAAATCATATTTTTGCCAGCTGTTTTTAAAGAGTAGAATTTTAAATATTGGAAAAAAGTAAAGGAGCAAAGATAAATTTRTTCTTAGTACAGTTTTGTTATGTCCTAAACCCTTAAAAATGAGGGTTTCAGAGATAGAAACATAACATATATACTGAGTTTCTTGGGCTTATAAAACACTCACTGAAAGTCAAAAGTTTATTGAGAGGTAAGTTCAGTTTAAAATTGTTTCCTCTMAAGTGTTATTAGCATTTGACAGACACTGATAGATGTTACTAGAACATCTTTGAAAGGCAAAGGAATAATTCAGCCAAAAGTCGTACTGATTTTGCTTTCTGATATATCCCTTCATAAAAATAATATCCCTTCGGTGGATTTTTTCCACAATACTGTATCTGAAAAGGAGAAAAAAAATATTTCCTGTAGCAGTTTCACATTGATCAAGAGTTCACAAGAAGGGAAAATTCAGTGCATTGGGATGACATGAAATAATTAACATCTAGGGCCTGCATCTTATTGTTACAAAGGGGCAAATGTTATCTGGGKGGTTTTAAGCAAATGGTGACATCTGATCTGGTGGTGCTGTTAATCCACTAATTAATGAAACTGTTAGGTCTTSCTTCTACTGAAGGCATGCTCTTTTGTTAACATGGAGCTTTTCATAGTGCACTTTTCAATCCTAAGGGACTTTTTGAAAGTTACGATGTCACTTCTTAGATTCTCCATTTCACAGAGCAACAGAGAGGTGAAATAACTGACCAGGTTGCAAGGTAAGCTTGTAAATTATGAACAGAATCCCAACACAGTCTTTAATGACACCATTATGTGTCACCAGCTGTAAGGGCCATGTTAATGACACTTGGGGATCCCTTTGGAAACAAATAGGTTAGAGCAACCTTTTCAGCCAGTCAGCTCATAGTCTTTGGAAAAGTTAATAATAACCAGTTTTCACCAGGGATCCTAGCTGTTTTTCAGCTGTAAACCCAACTTGGCTGTGCCTCAGGCAAGTGGTCACATCATTGTCACCCATTCATCCAGTCTGCAGTTACTACAGGGAACTGTGGTGCATCAGCCAGCTATAATTGCTTTCTGTTATACACTGACCTGGTGAGGAAGACMCAGCTTTGGTGAAAAAGAATCAACACCAAAGGGTGCAGTTCCTGACACTATCTGGAACCCATGTGCAGAACATGCCTATTTGCCAAGGTTACCTGCTAAGATAGAAATAGTCTTGGGATTTTCCCTTTTTACTGGTGCAACCTCACCTATCAGTGCCAAGGAATGCACCTCATATTTCTAAAACAGGAACCAAGGAGCTCTCAGTGTCTCTGTTCTGTCACCATGGAAGTTTACAGAGATTTGGAGGTAATCAAGGCACAGAAATAATGGGTGGGCTCTGCCAGAAATGCTCAGGTGTCATTAGCTGTTTTGTAAAYGTTTCTTATTTATGGATAATTATCCAGTAAAAGTTTTGGTCTTTTTGTTGTTCATTTTCCAACTTGCACTTCTGGTACTACCTTTGGGCTTTAAGAGTTTTGTGTAAGACCCTTCTGAAACTTCTTCTGGATGAGTATCTCCTTTAGCTTCAATCCATGTCTTTTTTTTGAATTATTTAGTGGTGCATCTGACTTAGTGGCATGAATCTGTCACTTTTGTCAAGAGTTTTTCTCTCTTTTATATGGTAGTCCCCCATCACTAGCTAATCTATCCTTTGACTCRCGTTCCCTGAACCCTTATTTTTTGTTGTGGCTGCAGCTGTACCAATTCCATCTCTGCTGAGAGCGTCTTAAATTTCAAGGACCAAAATTGCTCATAAAATGTTAATGGTGTCTATCTTGTTTCCCTGTAGTGCTAAARTAACTGTAATGTTCTTGGGCTTGTCTACCCAGAGAAACTAGTGTACAGTAAAGCAAGGTTTGGATTTATAGCTCCATACTTCTCACATAGACATTTTTAGGGCACACTGAGTACTGGACGACTTTTTCCACCATTCAAAGTGGGGTAAGCCACCGTGAGCTAAATGTACACTGGGCTTTAGAATGTGGTAAGTAGGGCAAAGCAAAAACATAACAGCTCTCTAATAGAGAAGCTCCATATACTTAAGCAGCTTTTTTTCCCCTGTCTCTAAAAAGAATTTCCTTGTGGTTATACTCATGTGAAAGAGAACTGTGTCCAAGTCCACATTGTGCTTCCTGTTTGTGTGATCACCAGATAACCTCATGTAAGCTGACTTAAAATTTTCTTTCAAATTAGTGTTTCTAGAAATTGGGTGGCTTGGTTGGGAGGGGCACTAATGTGCACATTAGTGAGGAGRTGCATGTGCTTGCTTTGAAAATTCTTTTCTTGGTTGGGTGGAGAAGGAAAATAGACATGCAGCATTTTTATTCAAAAAAAAAAAAACCACCAGGGCTTTTTAACTGCAACTGAAAATTTCCCGTAAGATTTGTGACAAAATTAAAATATTTTTCATTTTSAGCACTTTTTAATTAAAAGGCCACATTTTCCAAACAGATCAAACTTTACCATTTCTATGTCACATTTCCCTGTCTGTCATTTGGGAATGTAATTCTTTGCTCCTGTTTTTTGTTTCTTCTGTCTGTTTAGGCTATAAAATGCTTCTGTGTGTTGATAAGGTTCCTAACAGAATRGGATCCTGGACTTGACTGGTATATAAAGTTGCTACCATAACAAATCAGTATTAGTAAATGAGCATCAACCCACTTTCACCTTTTGTGTTTCACATGTTGCAGTCAATATGTTCTTGAAAATGTTCCTGGACTTCCTCTACTCTGATAAATAACACARTAYTTTAGTATGCTATCAACAATCAACTGTAAGTTCTCACTATGATCAATATCTTTTAAGACAGGCTTATAATTATTTTCTGACCCTGCTGCATTACCTTTTACTTCCCCACTAGGAAGTGTATCACACATTTTGCTGCACATCAGCCTAATTAATTTYTTCAAATTATTTTTAATTTGTTGGCTTTGTTCCATCACATTTTTTGCCCTTCCTCTGTGATACAAATAAATTTATTCTACTTTGAAAATACACCTGCTGCCAAGTTTATATCTCTAAAATAAGAAGTAGTCTCTCTGCCATTGTGGATGGGACCGATCCTGTTGCCTCACTTAGCTCTTGAAATGCTACCTGTGGATTTCTTGTCACTAAACARCCTTTCTGGAACCAACTGCATAGTGCTTCTCACTTGCCAGGTGTACTGACTTTGTAGATTAACCTTTTTTTTGCAGTGTGGCTTTTAAATTTGCATAATTTATGTCTTCTATTCCACCTCTATCTGCTAATTTGCTAATGTACTCAGCAGTTTCACACCCATCATTCACAGGAGCAAGGGGACGATGGCTGCATCCAGCTCCATGGCACAGTGATTGTCCTGAGGGAAGCCCTAAATTTCGCCTGTAGATGATAAGCATTTTTGTAGCAGATCMAAGTAAAGAAAACAAGACATACCACGCAAAGCTGAGTAGACTTTCAAAGGGATGGTTTTAAAGATGGTTTGGGAAGAACCTCATCACTTTACTAGCTGAACTTTTGTTGAGATGCCACAGAAATGCTGGCTGCATGTGCTTCTGAAGAGGTGTAAAGAAGGGCATGATATCTGAAGAGCTCATCAGGTGTCTCAGGTAGCTCTTGAGACTGACAGGTCTTTTTTGCATCTGTATAATTTRGACTGGAGCATCTTTAGTCTTTGGTGCATTGGATCTTACGATCTTCTTCCAGCATAAATATGAAGTTCTCACAGGAGAACCAAGTTTGGATTTTTTTTTGACTAGTGGAAATAAATTTCCTGGATTTGCTCCAGGTCTAGCTTTGCAGTAGCATCTTTGGAAGCACTGCCTTCTATAAGCAGTCAAGGCTCCTCAGACAGCAAAAGATTATTCAGTGTGTGAATTACAGACTTCAGCCTTGAGCGTATAAGTGATGGTTAGGAACAAGAGGGCAGATACAGAGTGGAAATCATTCCAACTTCAGAGTTAACTCAGGACTACATTGCTTCATTATAGTGTGACAGATCAGCAAAGAGATCTGATTAATCCTTGATGTAACTCCCTTGATGTGGCCTGGTTTCCAAAACCTACTGTCTTTCCTCAACACCTTCATGCTGTTTTCACAGTAAACATTTGAACAGTTACCGTGCCACATGGACACCAGGAAAGCTGAGYGATCTATACTATAAGCTCATCCTTAAAAAGCAGTGTTTCAAGATGACAAAAACCCCTAATATGCTGTGAAAATGCCCTTTGCTAATCAGCTTAKCACCATTTATCAACAGATTGAGGCAATRTTTGTCCATAACATAGAAAGCAACRTTTGCTTTGTATTTAAAGACTGAGAACTATTTAATGGCACCTATTAAAATACAGCTAGTTAGATRGTGTTCCTGCCTGGAAGAAAAAGAGGATTGGCTAGATAGGACATATTCTATGTTTGCTATCGGTTGAAAAATCTTTAAAAGCTAATAGAAGAGAAGCACTTGTGCAGGAGTTTGTAAGATCAAGTTTGCTGAGCAAAATCTCTCTGTGCAGTAAATATGAATAGCATATAGTGTGAGAGAAGAGAAGATCAGGGAACAGGCTCACAAATACAAGAATTGCTGGTGCATGTGAATACGTGCATAGATATTTTTACATATGTGTGTGTATATACAAAATACAGTAAAAGCACAGACTTTCTTTAAATCTAGATGAGTAGTCAAGTAGGAGTACTTGTAGTCTGCTGATCTGCAGCCCCTTCAGCTCGTTGTGACGGCACAGATCTGAGCATTCCTCAGAAATGCTCTCGGGGGTTGTGACATAGATTTTGCTTAATGCAGGGATGGTAGAGTTTGGATTCATGGTGAGAATGAATAGTGGGCTCTGGAATGAACCTTTAAAAGAGAAGCATCATCTTTGTGCATCCTGTCACACGGAGCAGTGTTTTTCCTTTATGCATTTCAACCCTGGCTGTCAGACTGACACGCATACAGAGGCACCCATGTACGTGGACCCATGTAAAAATAACAGCTCGCACAAAAAACAGCTCACACCAAAAATCCCTTTTAATACTATTTTTGCTTCTTAATATCTCTCCTGCTATGAAAGGTCTKGCTTTGGGATAATCTCATTAAGGGATATCTCCTTGACAGGTTAATCTTCTCAGTTGCCTCCTGAAGATTTTGTCATCTTTTAATCTGGAATACGATCGGATCACATCTGCGGATCAATATCTCCTTTGTAGTCCTGTTCCGAAGGCTGTGGAAACTGTTCTCCCATGCAGTTCAAATGCCTCATTAAAGAATTCTCAAACTGTAAAACCCTTCCAGAGATATTGTGCCTTTATTTGCTATACATTCAGTATAATGGTCCTTAACTCAGTGAAGTGTTTTAATGGCTGCCACAGTGACTGTTCCTTTCTTAAAGCCAATATATTTCCTTAAGATAAACTTAACAGATCCTACACATTTTCAGCAAGCAGTATATTAATTGGAACAAGCTTTAAGTGAATTATATCATGAATATTTCTTATGATGCACTGTCACATTTACTGCATGTTTCAGCATGAGTATGGTATCTTCTCATTTGGTAGCTTTATGTCTCTTACAGTAGTAAATGTAGTAAATGAAAATGATCCATCGAACTATGATTTTCGCTTTTTGCATTCAATTCCTAGCATAATTGCCTTTCAGCATTTTATTGACTTTTTTTCTGTATTAGGATGACTCACATATATTTAAATCTCAGAATAATATCAGGAAAAAAATGTAAAGTTACATGTCAAACGTTCTTTGCTTTGTGCATATTGTTAATCACTAAGAAAAGTCCTGATGTATTTACAGAAAGTGGTCTGAATGTGCTGCTTTTCTAAGCAACATTGATAGGGGGATACCATGGTCCAGCAGGCCCATGTACTAAGCTGTTGCTGAATGCTATTTTTTATATTGATGAATTCTGCTTGCCCAGAAACAGTGAATAAACCAAGTAGATATTTGCCTCCTTTTGGACGCACATATCCATATCCATATGTCCTAATGACAAAAAAGAATGGAAAAAAAAAGAATGGAATCTTAATATGATAAATGGAGAGAGCTAACCAAAGACATGTGAAGAAGTGAGGCTAACTCTGAATGAGTGTTTCACTCAAACAGGGGAAAAATTGATGATTTACCATTTCTGTCTTTTGTAAGCTAAGCTTCTGTGATTAAGACTCTGAAAAGATTCCTGGTCTCTATTTACACAGCGAGGTGTTTATTAGTTTGTCAGATCTCGTGTAGGCACAAGCTAATTTGCTTACAGGGTATGCTGTAATTATATCACTGAATAGGTGTCTTAAGAGATCCACTTATAATTTCTTTCCTTTGATATCATCACTTAATTACAACACAGCATGATTTATAGGAATTAGAATATTTTCTTAGAATTTACATTCACTGCAGTACGATACTAGAGAGTACAAGGGAAAGTGCTACAGAACATATTTTTATGTCAACAGAATATATACGTAGATAACCTGTTTTCTTTGAGTCAAAATACAGGATGAGCTATATTGGCAATTTAGTTCCTGGTTTCCATTGTCAATTAATACCTGGTGGAGGGGAAAAAACCCTCTAATGTCTCTCTACGGCCACTTGTCAATCTTCTCTTAATGGCCCTGACGYGAACTTGCTAAACTTAGTGCAGAGATTTCACTTGGCTTCAGAAGCTGACCAGACCAGGCTGGTTATGAGATCTTCTTTTGGATCTGCAAGGTATCCCAAACTTTAGAGAGCAGTACAAATAGCCATGATAGCCGACTCAGCGTGGACTCCTAACCTCTGCTCCCTGTGGAGTTACACCAAGAAACACGGGCAGTCTGTGCAGAGGAGCTGACGCAAATCAGAACCTGTCAGATGATGCCCAAATTGCCTCGTTACCTCTGTCTCTGTAGCATTTCCAGTGAACACAAAGGTTAGAGACAGGGGTTAGAGACAGGTTAATAGGCAGCGAGACAGTCAGTGTCAACAGAAAACTTCTAAATAGCAGTTAACTAAGCACAAGATTGACCGAAGGACACGGGCATGGGAAAGCTGATGAACATGATACCTGGCTTTTTGAGATGCTCAGGAATCCATGCCGCTTTATGTTATGTCAAAGACTGCCAGGAATAAGACTGGGCTCTCTTGTGTGCGGCTCCATGATAATGCACCAATATTTCTGGTGGCCCTAGGGATGTTTGGTGTTTCCTGAGCTGTGCTCCAAACCACCAAGAGACCCAGCTGCACCAGCTCTTTTTGAGGAGAGGACCTCAGGGTCACAGGGTGACTTTATGTCACCCTCATGGTAGAATGATAAGAGGGAGGAATAGCCTTCCTAGTCTTCTCCTTCTGTATGCCCATGTGATTCACCTGAGGATTTAAGTGGGAAAGCAAGGATGTGAGTCTTGAACRGTGAATTCTTGAGACCAATTTAGGTCTCAATATCCTCCTGAGGACCTTGGCCTTCAATTCTTAGTTTCTCAAGCAATTTACTGTGATGATGAGTAAAACAATATTGGAATATTCTTTAACTCACCGTGAAAAGGTTGAGCCTTAAATTTAATGAAATTTAATTACAGCATTAACATTGTACAGCAACTGATCTCAATTCAGAAAAGGCAGAGCTATAGGGAGCATCTCAGGAATTAACTCTGTCCTCACTTACCCTGYTTTATGTGGTGGATTTTCTGGGTATAGCAGAAAAATCCAGTATTTATTCCAGCACTAATTTCACAGTTAAGATGCTGTTTTGACATATTCCTGAATAGGGCACTCAGCAGAGTTCAAACAGCTCGACATTCAAAGTTATTACTATAAATATGACCCTAAAAATGTCTTGAGTTTTAAAGTAGTGGGCCATTAACTTTTATGGCGTTGACCTATTCACTCTTACACACTCTTACATCAGTTTAATTAGCATGCAACATAGGATGTAAGAGTAAACATCACATGGACAAGCACAATAATCATTGTTGGCTTCAAACAGATACACTTTCTGATGTGCTGCTAAGCATTAATACAGCCACCTACACATTGCCCACACATACCCATGGCAACAAATATACATCAACGTAAAGCAGAAAAAAAGCTGCAACCTTTCAGAGTTTTAATATTCATCATCTGAGGCTACTGTGGTTGCATTTGCATGCCTTTGCTGCCTTTTTTTCTTCCCCAAGGACAAAACGTGGGGCGAAAAAAAAGAGTAAAATTGTAAGAGAAAGTACTTTGAAGCTTCAGAATGGTTTTGATCATATGTCTGGAATGAATCAACAGTTACTTAGTGCAAGTATTTGTTGTAGGACGTTGCTTATGTCCTCTGCAAATAAATCAAGATGGGCATTAATCAATACATGAAGTGCACAGAAAAGCAATTGATAGCACTACAACCCTGGCTGTTAGCTTCTTGCACGTGTAGTCTGCCTCTGGTTGGAGGAAAAATAGCGCAAGGTCACCACAAATAAGAATATTCTTCACTCTCTTGAAAGRGGAAGGTCTTTGCCATTCACACACATACAATTCTTCAGTGGTGAAACACAACAATAGATGGCCCAGGAGATTCTTCATTAACATCAGTTCAACAATCTCGTTTCCTGCTGTCCTTTGCAAAAATTTTATGCACTTGACTACTCCATCTCAAAGAAGACACAATGTGTAGGCATGGGCAATGAAAATGGTTAGTAGTTTGGAGACTATGGAGACGAAATGGAGACTGAAAAGGACCATTTAGTCTAGAGGCAAGAGAAGCTCCATGGAAGGGACACAGAGAGAGAAGTAAATTCAATGGGGTAGGAAAAAATACATCTGTTGCTACAATTTATCCTCTCACTTAATGAAGTCRCAATCAATTGATATGAAAAGCGACAAATTAAAAGCTGATAAAAAAATTAAATAAAAGAAAACACAGCTTGATCCATAGCAGTATTAACCAAAATGAAATATCATTGAGGACAAAAAGTAAATTCAATCCAAAACCAGATTAGATATGCAAATAATGTGAATGTGGATAGTTACGCTACAGAGAAACACAATTGATTTTATTCATATGAAGTAAAAATTACTGTGATAGAGGTCATAAGTCAACTGCTACTAATAAGCTTTAGAGGAACTTTCCCTAAGATCATTTTCCTCTGGACTAGGCAGACTAAAGATCCAATAATTCCTCTGCTCTTCCAGCAATTACAGCCGTGCTTTTCAGGGTGGATATATAGTTAAGTTGGAGGGTGGAAGGAGGTTTGCATATACACTCACTGTACAAAACTATGTCTGGAAACAAATAGCTCCAAGAACAGTGGAACCGACAAAGCTCTGTGCACACATCTTAAATCAAAGCTGCTCTGTGAATTTGAATTCTATTTAATCATGCCACTTTTTTCATAGGTACAAAAGGATTTTCTTTTGTTTCTCGAAAAAACTAAACCTCCCGTGAAAGATCTCAGGCATCAGCCACAGGCAGTAACCTTTCCCTCAGTAGGATTCTTAGAAGTGTCTCTTTTTTCCCTGCTTACCTGCAGAAAATTTACAGGATTTTAACATCTATCAATATAAAAATGAGTGTAAAATATTTAAGAGGATCCCGCAGATAGAAGTGTACACAGAGCATGATTTCATAACAATTGCTAAGAGAAACTAGGGCAGAAAAAACAGTGTGTATGGAAAGAGCACTCCATTACCACCGCTTACCCCCTTCCTCAACACCAGCCAAAAAACAAGAGTTAAAGAATAGCGGATGCAAAGAGTAGTCACAGGGGTGCAGGTTGATAATCTCATCCCCTCCAGACAGCAATCATGGCTCCTACTGATGGACAAGTACACGTGAGGAACTGTCACTTTGATAGTTAAAATCTGTGGTGTGTAAAACACTGTCAGTCTGAACCGGAGGGATCTGAGTTTATGGAGAAAGAGCTACAGGAATYACTGAATATAAAATGGACCCAACCGGTCAAAATGCTCTTTTTTTTTTTGCAACTTTTCAGACTTATTTGTCTATTTTGCAGACTATGCAGCTCATTTATTTATCTGACACCATATTTYAGTAAATAACACTGAGACCTAGGATGGCAAAATTGCATTTTATTCTCCCAGGCTCTTCTTTCTAAGTGTTTCTTAACTCAGCAGAACAAAAACGTATATTCCTACCTTCAACTCTAAGACCCCAAAGCAAAGTTATCTAGTGCCACTCGTCAGGAGAGAAAGACTGTGTTAGCACCATCTTTCCTGTCCTCTTCTTCCTATATATAGCTCCAGTATAATGGTGGTAATGTGATCAGTAATGCTGAAAAGGGGTTAAGGGCTCGACCTAGTCAAACTTTATGCTTTCCCAGCTGGCAGTGAGAAATTACTYCCTGTATTCCCACTGCCAAAGAATGACTTAACTGAAGGAATTGGATCTTTTTGCTTTTGTTTTTCCCTTTTTTCTTTCTTTTTTTTTAAGATAGACAGGAGGGAGCCCTGATGGCTTTATGAGAAGAACAGAACAGCAAAATCTTTAATGGATTGTCCAGCAAAAAATGTCTGTGGGATGAATGAGGTCCTTAAAGCATCATAGCTCAGACTGAAATATTGCCAGGCTTTTGACTAGTTGCAAGACTTTGCTTTCAATCTGAAGTTTAAATCAATTGCCCCATTGATTTAAAAATCAGATTTCAAACTACATGAWCACATGGGACATTTTGACTGTGCTTATATTTACAAAGGGCAGAGGAGACTACATCAATATTTGAAAAAGGGTACCACATTTTAATTAATAGACATCCTGAGAGTCCAAAAAGTGAATATCCAACAGCATGTTTATTAGGGATTCCCTCTGAACAAAACTGGAGCACGTGGCCAGCACTGGACAGCGAGTATTCCCTGTCCAGGAATCTCTTACATCACTTATGTGCTGCTCTACACCGCTCCAAAGGATGTCAAGTGGCCTCTGAGGACCAAAGTCACTTTGGAAAGAATGTGAGAGAAGTTGCAATGAAATCAATAAGTGACATTAACATAAAAATAGGGACACCGTCCAAAGGTGCAGCACATTGTTGCAAAGGACCAAGTTCTGTTTTCCTCTTTATCCAGGGTAAAAACTGACTGGACCTGCCTAATGGGGGAGTTAACGGTTACTGTGTTACTTGTTGAAAACCTTTGTTTGCAGTTTACAATGAGCTAGTGTTCATAAAATTAGGAAAAGTTGTTCTTCATTAAGAGATATCCTCTTACACCAGCTGGAGTTTTTCCATTAATGTCAACAAGCGTTGGATCAGGAGCTAAGTGTGCTTCTGCATAGCCCACTATGAAGCAGATGTAATGCCATCTATCTCAAAGGATTTGGGATATTTAATTGCCCAAACTTAACTTAGTTTTTCAAGCCAAAATATGTTTTGTGTTCTGCACATCTAGTAGAATTCATAGAGTCCACATCACCTCTCTGGCTATGGATTTGGTTAATGCTGGTGATGTAAAGTTATGGCAGCGTCTGCACTGCTCTAAATTACACCAGGGAGGTCATGGCTCCAGCACAACCACAGCTTGGGATACACCTTTTCCTCCTTTTTCCTTCACATGCCATGTATAATGTGCTGCAGGCAACGTAGCATGAAATCAGTTTTAGTCTTCTCAGACAGCGCATTCATATCTGAGATGCACCAGTCCTGTGATGCTCCAAATGAAACTTCTGCAGAAGTGCAAACTACAGCAATTATTGGTGCTGTTCTTTGCATTATTGCAAAAAAAAAAAAAAGCAAGTCAGTGTCCTTTAGCTGCAACAAACTTTCTTACATGGAGAAATAAGTAAGCTCTGCTACTSTGTTTTGGTGATATTATCTTTAAGTTTGGCTAGGGGCTTTTCAGGACTGTTATTTTTTGTTTTGTTTTTCTTCTTGGAGGTCTACTGACAAATCCCTTTACTGAGCACARCGTTGGTTAGTAATGCATGAGTTTCAGGCAAATGGTCGGGATTGGTGTGATRAAGAGTGTTGCTGCTATTGGAAGGAAAGCTGATCTGGAGCAGAGACCCATCTGTTCCTTAATACAGAAGCAATATGCCATTTCTACCTGGAAGGGAAGCCTAGAAACAGAAAATAA
Source organism: Eudromia elegans (assembly GCA_003342815.1). NCBI lineage: Eukaryota > Metazoa > Chordata > Aves > Tinamiformes > Tinamidae > Eudromia > Eudromia elegans. Next base: position 1,139,612 of record PTEX01000011.1, read on the forward strand.
TCATTTTTGATGAGATATTTAGATAAGTATCAGAGGCTCCTGCTTCTTATAATCAGCTGTATCTAGTACTCCTATTTCTCATGCTTTAGTGGTTTGGATTTATGASAGAAAATTCATCTTTGGGAGGATATATATCCGTGAGTATGACAGCATATAAGATTGATCAAGTTCAGCTATTGCTCTGCTGTGTTCAGTTCTCTTTTTGGATATATAGTCGGTGAGAGAGTTGGGTGGATTTTTTTTCCTTTTTTCCTTTTTTAAAGCAGAGATTACTTCCTGACATAAAAGGATGATAATAAAATATGAAGCAATTGGACACCATTCAGAATTTGTACTGGAGAAAATGGTGGTGTGTGTCCACACATCTATTTGATCTGGCATGCATTCAGTCTAACCTAAAAAAATAAAAGTGTGCTGCCAAATCCACAGAGTTCTCAGCACAGTAAATCTGAATTTTCAGGTTCTAAATAAATATGAAGTTCATTCCACTGAATGGCAGGAATGGAAAAGCAATCACTGCGAGAAAGTGAAAAGATAAAAATCTGCTGCTCTATGGTGCCTTTCATGAGAGGATTTTACTCATGTTAATGAGTCCCTGTAACATGATAGTGATATTGCATTTCTTATGGGGGACTGAATTCAGGCTTCCTAGAGGCGTGTGGCACAAGGTCATTGTGCCGAGGGCAAAAGCGGAGCTTGGGCAACAGCTTCGTGATCCTGAGTCGTGGCCTTTTAAACTAGGCACTAAATCATCGTGATTTAAGGGGAGAAAGAGAGAATTCCTGTGGCTCTTTCGCGTTGCTTCTCCTGCCAACCTTCGAACAGCGGTGGGGATTATGCAGAAATTAGCTGAAGCAGGGAGGCAACCACGGCTGTTTGACCTCGCTCCAATTAATACTTCGGAGGTGCTCGGGAGTTGGGGCCGGACCTGCAGTCTGTGCTGCGGGGCACGTCAAGAGCTCTCGGAGCCCTCAGCACCCAGCAGCAGAATGAAGGTTTGCAAGAAAACGCCCTTGACTTGGAGGGGTCGGGCTGGGTGAGGTGCTGCCAGCGCAGGAGCTGTCCCCAAAGACAGGGAATCAGCCTTGGAAAAGCCGCGTGTCCCAGCGCTGCTGCGGGCTGCACTCACCAGAGAGCGAGTGTGAGCACGAGTGTGAGTGGGAGCAGGACGGATTTGTTTTCAGCATTGTCTTCATTGCAGGATGGTAAATGAACGGCTTTGATTTCCTCTTTTCCAGCACACTGTTAGCAGAGGGACGTTGCAAAATGTAATTGCATGTGCCAGGGTCTCTTTTGCCTGCAGATTTCATTCACGTGGTGTCTTTCTTCTCCCTCCCCAGCTGACAGAGGCAGGACGCCCTCGCTGCACTTTACAAACAGTATGAACCTAATTACAGATTTTTTTCAAACTGGATCCTAGCAAGTTTTGGAGGAAAACAAAATATTGAGTTTCCACAAATTAATGAGGACAACAGAGCACACATCCTTTGTATGTCAATTAGCAACATATGGTGTAAGGCTTGCAAAACAATCAAATGATCAAACAACACAGAAATGAAAGAATGTAGTGGTTTCTCCCTCTCTTTTATTAGCTAAGTATAGCACATGATGCTTCTTTTACAGATTTCCCCAACAGATTGTGGAACACCTGCAAACACATAGGTACTGTTTTATCAGGGTGAGCAGCAGGTATATTTTCTAGGTAAACTATYCAGTCTAACTTCATTTCCATGGTTAGAATTGTATTTACAAAAAAAACATWAAAGATGTCAGGCAGCTTGCCATCGTTTTTTGTGAAAACAATAGGGGAGACGGTGCAACACACTTCTTAAAACMTTTTCACCTCCTTTTCCTTCTGCGCCAGGCGCTGGCTCCTTTTGTATATGCAGGAGCAGAAAATCAGAGAGGAAATGGAAGAAAAATCCTCAGCCTGCCCATATGCTCTGTGGTGAAGTCCAAGGTTGTATCTAATTGTACAAGCTAAGGGTTTTATAGGGTAGTTGGCTTGTGTTTACAGTGTATGTAAGTGAGGAATGGAGGGAAAGAAGAAGAAATGTTCCCTTGTTGCAGCTTCTACCTGTCTCTGAGGCAGCACGTGGCTCTTTCATAGCCTGACTCCTGAACCTTGATCATAAGCCCAAAAGAGGCAAACTTTTTTTGTTAAGACTTCTAAAAGTCTGGCCATTTATTTAAATGTGAAATATAAATTAGGACTTGTATTGAAATCCGCCTCTAAAGCCTTCGRTAGCTTTGTTATATGAAACCTTTATTAGTCTCACACTACAAGCTATCTGTGGAAAAATCTCCCTATTACTACAAATAGCTATGCTTGCGGTAGATAATATATGTACATCCTCAGATCCTGATTTTCTAAGGTTATAAATCCAATACTTGGAAGCACAGCAGCAAATCTAGTACTTGAAAACGCACTTTAATGTTGATGATGATGAAAAATAGTATTCACTGCTTTCAGCAGCAGAACAGACTTCTTGTTCCACTTTTCTTAGATACCTAAATTGTRAAGTGAGATTATTTGTCTGCAGAAATACCTGCAATATGATGCCATGATTGAATAGAAGGACAGATGGGGATTACTGGGCCACAGGGATCAGGAGGAAGAAAAGAAGTGGAGTATAAAGGAAGTGTATAGGTGAGAATGGCTGCCTTTAGCTGCATTTCTRTGACAGCTAGTGACATGCAAGGAGATGATGGACGGGCATCTCCATGTAGTACACAAAAGCATTCCCTATGAGAAAGCAGCATTTTGTTGTGTTGGATACAGGCCTCACATAATGGGACCTGACCCTTCTGAGATCTTAAAGATGAGGGTGGAATGGAGGGATGACATTGCAACAAATGCAGCCAATGATGGCTAATTTCCCCATGACCCTCCCAGCACTGCTTATCTCACTGTTCTGGTCTTGTTGAGTCGGATTCATAACCCACTCCCTCACTGTCCTGCCCCTGAATCCCATTTGGCAGAGGTTAGAGAGGAGGTCAGGGAAACCTGGGCCATCCTCCAAAGTGTGCCAGAGGGAAGGGAAGCAGAAGTGGAAATCCAGCTATGAAAACCAAGAGAACAATGCACCATTCTAGGTAAGCATCACATTTTAAAGACAATAAGGTGATAAGTCACCTTCTTTGAGGTCAGYTGGGAGAAGATCTAGGGGGTGGCAGTGGGGTGGCCCTGCAGTTTAGCAAGAACAGCTTTGATGGTCAAATGAAAGTTCAGAGCAGAGGACAGGGCAGATATACCAGTACCCACAGCAGCACTAGCAATGATGATGTGCCTCTGTGGTAAAAAAAGAGATACCTTTCTAATGCAAAGGTATCTATCATAGAATAGATTCCTAGTGGATAAAAAGCCAGCTAGTGTTCTCAGCTGCTCAAGGTCAAGTTCTGATAGGGAATAAAATAGTGTCCTTRACTATACTGCAAAGGAAGAATTACTTCAATGCCTTGTCACAGAGTTCAGTCATTTCCCATAAGTAATCTTAGCATAAAATGCATGCCTAGTTTGTGTAGTAAGGAGTGAGCTCAAGTGGGTTTTTGTGGCCTATCCATTGAAAACTAAGCTGAGACCAACAATTCATTTATATAGGCACCAACTATCCATTTAATTATAATAGCTTTCAGCTACCACCTACAGAGCTGGATTGGAACCACTGATAATGGGTCTATAACTCATAGCCAATACCATAAAGCAAATACYCGGGATTGTTTTAGCTCTTACAAGAGATTAAACATTTCTCTTTAAGCATTCTGATTTCTTTTTACTCTCTTGTAYGATCAGAAATAAAAAATTTCTTTCATCTTTGTTGTACCATGAAATCTCCCTTTTCTAATGAGTATATGAACCAGTCGTTTCTCTCTTAATAGGCCACTTACTGAATTTGATAGAGGAGATAATTAAATATGACAGATATTCACATACATCTATCTTAAAACTAGCACTCAAAGATTATAAAAGCCATAACATTCCCTTAATGAAATATAGCTCAACATGAGAAAAACACATTACAATGTATGAGAAAACAGTGGCAAAATTTAGAGATTGTTAACACTTGATAAGCCTTTATAGTGGTGCTATGTACAGCAGACGTAGGAGTTGCAAACTAAAAAAAMCCCTTTTGAACTAGATGAAAGTTGGACATGAATTTGTTTGGCATCCAAAGAGGAGAGAATGTGGTTGTGAGTTCAGGAGAACATTTGCATTATAACTACTGAAGCAAAAGGCAGTTGTTTGTTTATTTGCTTCCTAACTTGTGAGGAAAATGCTGAAGAAAATCCATTTAAATTAAACCCTTCAGAAACGTCAGTGCTGGATTTCACTGGTCATCTGAGTTAAGCTTCGTGGTCCTGGGTGGTGTTAAAAGGYCGGGTTCCCCTGTAAAGTGTGTTGGAAGATCAACTGGATTTTTATCTCCCAGCATTTTCTCCATCCCTTCTCCGTGCTGCTTTATTTACCCAGCTGTGTTCTTTGCATTTACACTTAGCCCATTTAACTAACGGGCAAGGACATGTTAGGGAAGATGGGGAGATAATTACAAAAGCCTGCAGAAGAGATGAAAATGGAAAAACTCTCAGAGCTTGKGAGAAGAGACATACAATCAAGTGCATTGTCAGGAAACCTCGGGTGTGCCCCTGTGATCAAAAGCCTCCGCGTCAGGGAAGGAAGGGGGTGCTTTAAGCGCTCCTGCAACATGAATGCAGGTCCTTGCTGAGCAGCAGTTCTAGAGGTGTTTAAGCAGYGGAACCTTCATTATGGGTGATGGGTACCAGAAGAGGCAGTAATAACAAAACCAGTTTTGAAAGAGCCCCGCAGCAGGTTTGTGAAGAGGCAGCTTCCTTACGAGGAGTGAGAATGTGGAGAATCCCTGGCACCTAGGTTTGATTTTCAATGGTCCCATCCGTGAAGATAAGCAAGTCTAATGCATTTACATTAATATTAATATTATTCTTATATATAATTAATATAATTAATATTCTGCTAATGTGTCAGAGCTCAAKGAGTTTCTGTGTCAAACACTCCTGCATTCAAAGCTGTTCAGTTTGAGCATCTTTTCCTRGGAAGGGGAGGAGGGCAGACTCCTGTGAGATGGGATGAGCAAAAGTGGATCTGGAATAACTGGAGAAAGGGCAAATAAGGCTGTTTATTGCGTCTGGATTTTTACAGGAAGCTATAGGCTGTCTTTAAAAGAACAGTGGCCTTCTTCTAAACACCGTGACTATTATATATATTCTTGCAGTGTTTCCTATTCACTTGACTCTGTCTTTCAGGATGTCATTGACAGAGTTCTCGTATCCTTCAGCTAATCCATCACCAGAGCTGCTGTAGGAAGGATGTGGGAGCAGGAAAGGTCGCTTGGTAGCCTTGTTCTCGAGACATAGAAAAGACATAGAAAAGTCCCAGACACAGAAAAGGCGGACGTTSGCTATAGCGACCCATACGTGATGAACACCATGGTAGGAGGACAGGGTGATGCTGTGAGCCCGTCTGAGATTCCTCTTCAAGAGAGATGATGAGAATCCACTTCAGTGTTTTTGCTCTTTGAAAAAAACGTGCTTTTCTGCTGGTGGGGAAGGGACTGCTAAGGATTGCTCTCGCTTGCWACCTGACGGCCTGTCAGGATGCGAATGATCTGACATGGAGTAACCTCTGCTTCCTGCTTAGGGATGTTTCTGTCTCAGACACCTGCAGAACAGCCACACAATCCTTAACTTTAGTTGTAGGAGATCCCTTGTTTACATAGTATTTTGCCTTAAAATTGTCCTTGAGAGGGCAAAATTATTTCAGTGCTGCAAAACCTGTTWCTAGAGCAGACCAAGCTCTCCTATTTCTCCTCTGCCTCCAAGAATGCTCTTTTAGGACCCTCTCTTGGGCTAGCTGGTTTGATGAGCAGTTTTTAACAGGGCAAGGTACTTATCCCACAGTTTTGCATGGAGAGCTGAATACGAGGCTCCAAGGCAACAGTTGAGCTCTGTCGTTCGAGTGGTTGGTACCTGCCCTCCCAGATGATTGCTGCCATTAGGAAGCAAAGCTCGGAGTCATAAAGAGCGCTGGGCATCCCCGAGCCAAGCGACGCCCGGCTGCTGTGGGCAGCGCTCCAGGAGCGGAGCTCGCAGCGCCCTCTTAGGGGTTCACMTTCCCTCTGGTGTGACTGGGGAGGATTAATGCCTCAGCGTGAGATTCAAAGCAGGCAGCGAGCGGAGCAGGGAACACTTAAGCCTGCCTTACGGAAGACGAAAGAGAGGGGCRAGTTTGAAATCCTCCATATATCCTGGGTTTAGCATTGACCCGCGTCCGTGAGGCAGGAGACACAGTCAAAATGGGATTGAGAGCCCATAACCCCCTCCTAAAATTAATTTGTCACTTTGAGTAGAAGACTTTGCTTTGCTGCTCATGCCYGGGTCAGAATCCAGATGGAAGCAGTAGCAGGAACCACCGCACCACGGGCTAGAGCAKCTGGGAAGCTGCAGGCCCATTCCTAAGTGCTTCCTCAGGTCTGGGGAAGACACAGAATACATTACTTAAATTCTCACTGTGAATTTGCAGCCTTTTTTCCTGAAATGCAGTTTGGCACTTAGTGGGAAATGAATCTTAAATATTTTGAAAGTATAATTTAACATCTCAGCAAAATCCTGAACTGTGAATTGTGCTTTACAGAAACTTTACGGGCTAGTTGAGGCTGGTGTTAAAAAGAATAGAGAATTATATTTTTAGGTGGTTCTTCAGATGAATCTTCCATACTTATTATGCGATTTGTTTATTCAATTGTAAGGTACTTTATCTTATGGTATATTTGTAGTGTATTCTTTGTACATTTCTTTTGGGATGATTTTTATTTCGAATCTGTTTTTAATTTTTAGTGTACATATATATGTGTGTGCATGTATTTGAACATTTACAGGGGCAAACCCCAATTTTGTTCCCTATAGAGACATTACTGGATATCCTGAAGCCCTTGYTCACGTGAGCACAAAAAGCCTCCCCAAAACCACTGCTTCATCGTGTATTGCTTTTGACACTGACCTATCCCCAGCTTGTCCTGGGGCTCCACCGCTTCCAACGGGCTTGAACGCAGGGAGAAGTGCCCTTGGAAAGGGGCCTGGCTCAGGCTCTGGTTTCACGGCCTATCGAACCGGTCCTGGAAGGGGTTGTATTTCAGTGACCTTCCCTCTGGACGAAGCCAGTGGTTTACTTGGCATTAACCTCACTTGTAATGGTCRTGCAGGTCTTGTTTGCAACCAAGAAAAGGAACAAAAAACCCCAAAATTGCAAATATGCGTATTTACAAGAACACTCATTTTCCTGAGTCTGCCAGCCTGGTGTGTGCACATAAATGCTGATCATGGTGCTAGTTCCTACCARTGTGTTTTTCCCCTTAAATCCAGTTAGAATATGTTACACAGATTAATTAGTCATTATACACAGAAATAATCCTATTACCTCTTTTTATTTTGAGTACCATCTTGTTCTTATTATGGGAAACAGTAGAGGCGATCATCTGATAGGCCTTCACTTCAGCATCCTTTGGTAAGATAACTTCATTTCTGTGCTTCTGTGATAAAATGACTAATTCTTGAGTCCTTCCTTTCACAGATGCTCCGCCTATTTTCATCTTTTTTTCTTTTTCTTTTTTTTTGCCTCTCCCTGGATTCTGTCTATTTTTGCAGTTTCTTTTCTGAAACAAGAATGCCACAATTAGATGCCTGACACGCACAAGGTCACGGGAGTCTCGTGCTTCTCTTTGGTGCCCGYGTGCTGACTCAGGGAGTTTTCCTTTCCCGCGATGCCCACGCTTCTATTTATTTCTTCTAAAGAGACTCAGTCAAGAACACGCTCCTCATGCTCCCTTCTGCTGGAACCCTCTCCTCTCTGAGGCCGTTACGGCTGAGGCTTTATTAGGTTTYTAGATCTATGTGGATGGCCCTCTTGTTTAAATCTGCTTTTGGGGGGTTGTTTTTTATGCTTCTCTCCCATCAGTCCTTTTGAAATGAGTAAGTGTCAGGGCTTTGTGATTTACTTTTATTCTTGCCATCCGTTTCTGCTAGCAGAATGACCTGTCCAAGAGCACATTCCTTCGCTCTTCTCTTTCTCCCCATAAGGAATTTATGCTGARGAGAGAGCTTGGAGTTTTGGTGCTAAAAAGGCAGCGGGGAGTCCAAGAGCGCCCAGATGGGGAGATGAGGCTCACCCAGCAGAGTTGAATTTCAGCTGCAGATGGATTTCCGAGGCTCCTTTCTTGCAACTAAAGAAACAAAAGAAAAGCTGGGGGTGGCAGGAAGGGAAGGGGGTGGAGGGAAACGAGAGGAGTCATAGAAGGGAAAAAATCCRTGTATTCAGCATAGGATTTTGAGCTTAATTTAAATGACAATCGGAAGCAGGCGACAACACAGGAAAGCCAAACAATGGGAATACAACAAAACAAATGCCTGACCCGACTAAATGTGAAGAGTCATGGACAAGGACTTTCAGCAATCAGAGCCAGAGCTGTTGTAAGCTTGAAAATTCCTTTTTGCTGGTATTTCCTATGATTCAAAAGTGTTTTTTTTTTTTTTTTTTTTTTTTTCAAAATCAGAGCAAAACCTACGACCATGTGAGAACTCCAATCAAAGGGATATTCCTAGAGAAATTCATTTGGACAAATCAAAATGCATTAGCTCGATGCTGCAGCGCGACGCGGAGCAGCCAGCTGCCTCTCCATAGGAAGCCATTAGGGCTGGCAGGGACAGATGTGCCCCAGGAGTCCTGGCCTCAGCCAAGGTGTCGGGGTTTTGTCAGCTCAAAATATCAGGGTGTCCCATGTCCTTCAGGGGTCAAGGCCGCCGGGTCCCATCTCATCATGGTGCCTGGACGGGGCTTCCAGGAGAAGGGATCTGCTCTCGGGCTGCCCAACCAGCCCTTGGGTGTCTCAGCAGTGAGCCCAGGAGCTGCCGGAAAGCTGGGGAGGAAACAGCTGCGCCCTGGCCGAGAGGAATCAGACCCGAAACACACCCCGTGTGGAGCCTGTTCCGTTTGGGATGGTTTCTCATGGAAACAAAGAGTTGTCCGATAATTTCCAACCAAAATCTTAACATATCATAGTTTTCTTCTGACTAGTGAAGCAAGAAGCAGGAACAGAAGAAAGGGCATCCAGGGATGCGATGCTGCTCTTCTCTGCCTCCAAACCACGAGAGTTAYTGACCTGCACTTCCATACCACATAGAAAGGTGCTTGGCTAAATTTTATGAACTTCAAGACCAAAACATCAAGTGGAAGAGCAGGTGATTACAGCAAACCCAGCGCTCAGTCAGCTCGGTCTTCCCTACCTAAATGTAGTGATCTGTGTTTCCYCTGTGATCTGCAAGGACTCAGTCACACCAAAGGGGCAGCTGTTAAAGACAGGAGCTTCCACCTCCAAAATTTCCATCAGCAGTGTCCACGTGYGGGCTTTGACACCCAGACACAAAGAGGAACTTGCAGACCTTGTGAGCTCACTGCTCCCAAACCCTAGCAAAYTACAGCAGTAATTCAGTTTATCTCGTCCATGCTGCAGACAGTTTTGGTGTTTCTCAGTCGATATGGGTGGAAGCACTYGCTGGCTGAGCCCTCGCCGGTGTGAGCAGAGGTTACGCACTCGAGCGCATGCAGAGGAAACATACCAAAAAGCTGTTCTGCTTCCCGGGGGTTTCATTTTGCCGTCCTGGATGTCCTGAAACGCATCACGGTGTGCTGAGACATAGCAGAGCGAGGGCAGACCCCAGGCACAAAGTGATGACCTGGACTGCAGTCTTCATGCCATGCGCTCTTTCAGGGCCGCCCGTGTGGTGCTCACAGTCCTGGCTTGTGAAGAGACAGTATCTGCAGCTGGGCAATTAAATCTATTCGAATGTAGCTGCATAGGCATATTTTGCAGGTAGATATTAAGCATTCATGTTCAAAATGAAAMTTTTGATATACAGAGCAGATAGCAGCAGTTATTAATGTAAATATTATTTTTGTATTGAAATTCCTGAAATTTTTAACTTGGATTTTTTCTTTCAGTTGAAACTCCTTCCCAGCTGTTTTCAGCAAAAGCATAAGCAACCAATGGCCAACAGCAAACATATCTTTTAAATGTGCACAAGCAGACACACAGCAACAGATCACACATCTCTAACATCCCCACARTACTGGGGGCTTAACGCTTTGCAATAAGCAAACCGTGATGGTCCCTGACATTTGCTTCTGAACTCTCAACCATATATTAAATATCTTTAATTTATTTTCTGTAAATATAAGGACCATAAAATTTAGACAGCTTTAAGAACAGCAYAATGACAAGGAATCTCTTCTGTAAAGTGACTCTAAGTTGCACACTGTAGAGGAAATCAGCAGTGATGATCTAATGGACCTAAAATCTGTACATTTATTAAATGGAGAACAAGAGAAAACTCAGCAGAGGGCAGCTGCTTGCCTGATCTGTTATATAAAAGCATCTCTGTTAATGTATATCATTCTGAAGTAGGAAAAGCATCTGTTAGCTATGCAGGAAATTYGATTCTGAGACCACGCATGGTATATTTCACAATCTATAATGATAGTGGCAACCAGAAGAGCCTTACTGTTTAATCCATAGTGGACTTATTACATAATCGTGAAGACCTGAGAGTCCATGCACCGAGTCGTAGCCTGGAGTAAAAAGAAAAGAGAATTTTTCTTTTATTGCTTTACATTATGTTGGCCCATTCTAAAGTTACAGAGCAGTGAGGACGAAATAAAACAAAAGTTAGTATCTTTCGGCAATTTTCTGACAGTTTTGAGCATTTTCTGGGCAGAGACCACAAATTATATCCTGCTGACAAGCTGAACTATCCTAACCTATAAATGAAATGGAGGGAAGTCTGGTTTCTGTTGTTGTGTTTGTTTGTTTTTCAAGGATTTTTCTTTTAAGAATTTATGGTTTAAACCCATGAGTAGCGCTTATGCCTCTTTGGAAACTAGGAAAGTGTCAGCTGAACACAGGCCATAATTCACAAAGCAATCTCACCAGGTCCTTATCCCTGCACCCCTACGGGCACGTGATGCTGCAGGCCAGTGTTGGACCAGCCAGGAACAACTTGCTCTGCTCCTTGGCGTCCTTCACCATCGCTGCTCTCCATCATGCGTCCTGATGTTCCACTCCTCAAAGAACCCAAAATGTGTAGGAGCTCAAACCTTTTGGTACATGAGTACTCCGCTTGTGTTCCACATAGCTCTGGTTTTTATATTTACAAGCAACTGCTGGAAGTTGGCTCTTGTTTTCATTTTAGTGCCTAATCACGGCCTGATTGTCCCTTATGGAGGCACTTGTCGGTTGTCTGTATTCAGGGAGCAGCACAGGGCAGAAGATGAAGAGATTGCTCTGGGCATTAGTTGTGAAGTTGCTCCACATGAAGGACTTTAAAGCAAATTTACAATATTCATTCTCTGCCCGCTGCAAATAAGAGTTCTACAGATTTTTTTTCCCCTGTTAATTACTGTTTTTCATTTTTAGATGTGGATCTAAACATTTAGAATATCACTTGCCCCGGTGAATGGATGAATAATCCCATTAAGCGTGTGATTCACAGGAGACGAGCAAGCCGAGCTATGCAGCCTAGCAATGTGCTTAAGAGGTGGGACATCTTGATGCAAGAATATTCCTGCATTTCACACCAAAACGGCATCAGGCAAAATAAGGGCCAGCCTGTGAGGCAGGAGCTGTAATCTGGACCCCTAGAAAGGACCCTGAAGGCCAGGCAGGTCAGGATTACCTGAATCCCTCAAATCTCCATCCCGCTATTCCCACCTCCAGGGAGTCTCCTCTGCCCAGTGCAGTAGCGGTCAATGCGGTGCGTGAGGCTGTCACGGATGGTGGCAAATCTGGGTCTAGCTGAGCCTCATTCTCCAACCCCTGCTTCTCCTTGACCCACTAGCCTAAAGGAAGGGGTAGAGCATCCAGCTTTGGTCTTGAGTGGCCCGCTCAAGAAGCACCATCAGTTTGACAGCACTTCATTACCAGAGTTGGGTTTCAAGCTGCCGGGGTGATTTGTGAGATTCTGCTTGTAGCTCAAAATTCATACAAATATTGACTCTTTCAGAGGAGTTTTGACAGGGAAAGGTAGTACCGTGGACCAGAGTGTTTGCACTAAACCCCTTGAAGATCAATGAGCCAGAGTGATCAGACAGTTCCAGTTGCTTTTGGGGACTGCGTTTTTCTCACAAGCCAACCTTAAAATGTGGATTCATACATTATTCAAAGTCCAGATGCACCCAGTCTTTATGCATTTATTCTTGCTTGTAAAGTYTCTCCGTCGCTTTTATTACCACTGTAATAWTAAAGCAAGAGCTTTTTTATATGCACGGTCGGACCTCCAAAGTTGTACGTCTTGAGCAAACATTTTGGATCAAGTCAGTTCTTTGTAACRCAGACACTGATGTTTTCAAATGGAAACCTYTGCCTTCGGAGCTCCCAGGAGTTAGGAACTGAGATGCAAATGCCGACGTCCCACRTGAYGCAGAGGGGCCTAATAAGTGGTAAAACACCTGTGTGTTGTTCCCATGCATTCTGTGACAACTGTTTTTATCCACGTCAAAATGGGGCTTTGCTCACTGCCAGCCCATGCACACAACCAGCACAGGGCTCCTYGCTTGTTTCCATCTCCTTGCCTAATGTCCTGAATCAAGATTTTAAGGCAAACAACCTAAGAATCTATTAGCATATATAGGTACTCATATGTGTAATGCATTTGTGCATGTACATATGTGTATATGTATATATACACACATATGCACACACCTATAAACATGTCTACACACACAAAAATATTTGAGAAATATTTGAGAAAGTATAATACATGGAATATAATAACTTCCTTAGTATGGAATATAACTTCCTTAGTATAATACTAAGGAAGATTTCAGGAAGATTTTTAGGCTGTAGTGTACGCTAATGATTTGACTTTATATGATGTGAGCAGCTCTGGAGGCTGGCCCCAACCTTGAGGTTATCTGCCTGCTCACAAGCACTTGGAAAACATCAAAGGATTTCTGAATTTACGACAAAACATTCAGAACAAGCCAGTATAGAAAAGAGACAGATTTGTAAACCTCCCTGCCAAGGAAACTCCTCCAGGTGCTCTAAGTTGGGTGATTTTTCACGCCCTGCATGAGGCCAGGGCTGGGAATCATCATCTGGGATAACTCATGGCAGCTGGGTGAGGGCTGGGCCTTTGCCCCAGTGGCCTCCTTATTTACACCCATTCTTGCCTAGGGCACCTCATTTTAGGCAGTGATGCTGCTGGTCTGTGGGTTTGTCCAGAGAATTTTTGCCCTATATGTTGTTTTTTTTTCAGCTTAAAGTGTGCAAGTAGAGCCTGCAACCAGTGATTGAGCAGTCCTGCCTGGGCTTGGAGGTAAGGGCAGCGTGTGTGGGCACGGGGGTGTGGTGGAGGGCAATGAGGAGGCTGTGAGCCCTCCTTTGGTGGTGACTACTGTGTTTGGGTCAGTGTGTGGTGACAAGAACGTGACCCTCTCGTTGTTAGGACCTTTGCTTCACTTGTTCACCTTGAGGAGCAGTGCAGTCCCAAAGGTGTCCTGGGCTGGAGCCTGAGCTGTTGATATCTGTGTTGTACATAGCTAGGGAAGGAGGCAGATACGTGGGAGCCTGGATGTGCCGGCCTCAGCTGTGTTTGTGTGAGCTTGGAGGTGTTCAGGCTTTCGATAGACTTTCTCTGGATTTATACCTGGGCAATTAAGAGTAGTGCATGGTCTAGAGTGGCAAGTGGAATAGCAAGACATGAGCCATTAAACAAGGCCCCTGAATTTCTCTYGTGCAAGTTTTAGCTATGTCTTATTCTTCTGCTGTTATCTTGCAGTGAGTCCTTGTTTGTTTGTTTCCTTTGCTTTTTTCCCAACACTTGTTTATTTGCTAACACTTGGGAATTTTCCTTTTACAAGGTGTTTACAGCGTTCCCTTTAAGGCACGTATTTGAGTATTTGAAACATTTTGGTTTTTTTAATGTTTGAAGTAAAAACACTATARCTCTGCCACATACAACATGTAGATGTCAACACTATGAGCATTTTTAAGTACCTGGAGCTGAAATTCTGTTCTTTCAAACAAATGCTGCTTCAATACTCACAGACTAGGATTAGCTATAAGATGTCTGCCTGAAAGAAAAATAGGGAATAAAAATTCCTGTCTCCCTGAGTAGCCCCTGGGGCCTGTTCTGGGCACAGGCTGGTGCTTGGATGCTCTCTTGTGCTGGGATTGGGGCAGAATGGAGATTCCCTTGGACCCTGTTTGTATGTGCAAAACCAAATATCTTTGGAAGGTGCCTTTGTGAACATGCAGATCTTGGGTGATGATTTCCYACCTCTATATTGATCTGTTGATCCCAGTCACTGTCCTCCTCCTAAGAAAAAGAGGAAAGAAAGAAGAGCTTCCAGCCGAATGTAGATTTAAGGTGGGTTTTGTCCAACCTCACAAGTGACTGTAAAATCTGCCTGTCCTTCCAGGGACATCACTGTATGTGGTGAATCTGCAAGTCTGGGGTTGCGGGGGGGGTGTCCTTAGCTGCTGGTTATTAATTACTTGTTGGTGTCATGGTTGTCTATATGTCGTGCTGCTGAAGGCCTTAGTTTACCACTTAGGCAGCATTTGMCATTGGCAGGATGGACCTGGGCACTGCTGGCACCTTGGAGCAGGTTGGGGGCTCCCAAAAGAGCCCCTGGGGGTGCTGGAAGACTCTGAGCCCCAGCCCATGTTTCCTGCACCACTCCAAGGTGTTCAGAGCATCTTCATACCCATCATCTGTTCTACATGGTCATTCTGTTCCTCTCCAAATTGTTTTGTGGAGTGAATTTCAGCCTCTGCCTGGCCTCACTGCTCTGTTCCAGCTCACATTGTGGCTCTTGGAGGCCCAGAACCCAATTGCAGAAGCCACAAAGGCTGCATTATTTCTTAAAGTTGAGAGAAACAATTTGCCCAAGTCATAAGCACACAGGTAACATATTTTAATCCTGCAAAAGCACAGCCCTTATCACAAAAGGTTCACGCACAGATAGATTGTTTGGGAGACCAAGAACACATTCACCAACACAGGATTAAGATGARGATGCAGTAGTTTTTAGATGACAGATCAGAGCAATGCTGAACATAATCCTGAGACAGTCTCAGTTGTTATTTTATGCTTAAGCAGTAGCAGGTCACAAAACTGTGTCCACCTTGCTTGGGAGTGATGCATTGCAGGTCTGGGTTGAACTCCTCTCTTACACTGCAGCTGTGCAACCACTTAGCAGCTTTGGGGAGATGTTTTCCCAGTGCCTGTTTGGAAATTCTTCATCCTCTTGGAATAGAGAGTTTCTATTCCTGTCTGTGGAAGGTTGCACTGAGCTAAGTCTGTTAGCTTCTGTGTAGGCAAATCATTAATATCTTTGATATGAGAGTGGGGATTAAGACTGCTAAAGACCAGGCTGATGTTTTGACAGATTAGTGTATTGCCCTTCTAAAGACTATGCAGTGGACATATGTTGGCATCCTGCCTTCCTGCAGTTTATTTCCTGCAAGGATCTCATGCACAGCGGCCGTGTGTTGATGCGTTGTTACCTGATGATGTTATGTAGTAGAGAAAGATGTTTGTATAAATTTGTGTGTAATTGTCTCGTATGCTGATGGTTTTGCTTTATTTTATGGCTAAGGGATCCAGGTCCCATGCACAAGCCTTCTTGCAGGGTGAGGGCGGGGGGAAACTAATCTGTGTTTTTAGATCACAATCTAATCCCTTTGGCTGTTATGATTACAGCAGACTTCATAAGACTTGCCGCCAATTATAGCCTTATTTCTGGATGTCATCGGTAGAGCTTAGAAGGGTACTTTTTTCTTCTCCTCTTGCTACAATGCAGCAGCTGCACAGAAAACAGATGGTACGGAGTGAATCCCATTGAAATTAATGGAGTTGGGCTATCCACGCAAATCTTTGCAATGAAAAGGGAGAGATGCTTTTTCTCATGGAGTTGCATGCGAAATCTATGTTGTTTTTTTAAAAGGAATTTAGCTCACATGAGGGATAATCTGAAACCAGTGGAGAGCAAAGTGTACTTTTTAAATCAAATCCCAAATATAAGCATACTGGTAGTATTCTTGTTTTCCTGATTAAAGAACCCCCCCTTTGCATTTGAAGGAAAGAGTAACACTTGTGCAAAGTCTTGTTTAACCTCACTATGTGCATATGGTAGTTCAATTCACCTCCAAGTCTTATATTCGGATTAGTAGTGACTTTGTGACTAGGTTGGATGTGTTTGAAGCAGCATGTAGCAAGGACTGTGAAAGCTTCTAACCACAAATAGTCCTTAAAAAGCTGCCTGATTGAGGTGAGATGACTGCAGMAGTAGGAGGGCATACATTGCTTTTTTATTGTCTGTGTACAGGTTGTGTGGAGGAGCAGATTTGCAAAAGTCTTTAGATGTCTGCTGGGAGTTTCAAAACACTTAAGCATGAATACCTTYGTGACCRGCCTAAACTGGGTGACTAGTTWATGGAGGTGCTTTTGCAAATCCTCRTTAGGCTCATATGCATAARCCAGGTGCCTAAGAAACCATGGAGCAAGCATATAAACATTGCCAAACCTTTTAGTGATGTGTTTTGTCCCTTCCTCTATGTAATAGAGTAGTCATCTTGATGTGAGGAACCTACTTCTTGGCATCTAGTGCTGTGTCCCACAGCTGTGTGTGCACATGAGGTCATGCATGGCACTGAGCCATGGTGCCCCCTTCTCCTTTGCTTGTGGCTCCTGGAAGAAACCCAGGAGCACGTTGCAGGTGCAGAGGGGAATGGATGTGGTCACAGGAGCACACCTCGATTTGGCAGCAGGCAACACTAGCCCCATTTCCTAAGAAATGTTACTTAAATACACCATGGGACAGCGTGGAGGTGTTTACTGACCTGCTTGCTTAATGCAGGGCTATGCAGGAGTGTATCTGGGTGAATGTGCTGGGGACTTCTTTCCAATGGCATGTGTCACAGGATGTATTAAATATGTTTTGAGCTAGTGTTACACAGTTGTCATGAGCTATAAGGGCAGGTGTATTCTGAGCAGCAATTTTGTTATTAATAGGCCTATAAAAGCTTTTTCTCTTTGTTGTTCCTCATAAGTAGTCACGGAGTTAGAAATGGCAAGTGTAGCATAATGAGCACCAGAGCATTCTGAGAGGGATGTCAGAAGATGATCAGCAATGCAAGGCAGCAGGTTGTGTATGAACTAAAAATGCTGCCCAASGACAGTAAGTGAATCCCATTGCCCCAGCTGGAATCGCTTGACAAACGCAGCATTGGGAGTCTGGCACAGACCACGGTCCTAAAGTGCCAGGGAGAAACCCCGGAGGTGACCAAGTGGCAAGATCCCATGTTCCGTGGAAGGCAGGTCTGGTTAAACACTGTCATCTCAGGTGTGCTTGTGGGCTGGGGAGGAGGGAGGAAAAGGAAAAGTTGCTAAAAGTGAACCCATTAACAGAAAGAGGAAAACTACTTCCAGCTGATATTTAGGGTGAAGCTTTATGGTTGCCAACCAAACCATCAGGCATTTTACTTATACTTTTTTGTTGCTTAGAACATTTTATTCTCTACTTCAAGACTGAAACAGCCTTCTGGGATTTATAGCATTTGTTTAAAAACAGCAAACATTTTCAATTATTTCCRTGCTGTTYRGGGACCGTAATTTACTTAATGCTAYGAACAAYCACATTTCTCAGGGACTGCTGTGAAATGTCACCTCTAAAGGATGGCTCCCTTGTTGGTGGCAGTGAAAGCCCCATTTGTAGTTTTCATTTTTTATTTTGATTTAATTTTCAGACAATTCAACTTTCACACCATGCATGAGTGACTAAATTCATTTCACTTGTCAGAAGAGAAAGATTTTCATAATTAAAATCTAAAACAAGGGTGGCCTTTTGCTTGCTGACCACATATTTCACGTCTGCCTCATTTTTTCTCTTGTGGTTGGCTTATTTGGCTGTTGTTCTGGACACAGTGGAGATTCTCTCCYTCTTCCCCCAAGTTATTCTCAGAAAAAAGTGTTTGATTTATCTGTACTTTATAAGAACTCCAGCAAAAGGGCCAGGTTGACTGTTCAGGACRTGAAAATCCTCTCTCTGCTCCCTTGGATACTCCAACTTTGTTCTCCCGGGTGATATTCCATACAAGGTCTGCAGAGCTCTGCATGTGCAGGACAAGTAAGGAAAACTGTGTGAATCTCCTTGGAACTCTGCCTAAAACCCAACCCTGTGTTAAATGGAACATTCCCACCAGTGAGCAAAGACTAGTTTAGCTACCATTTAAATTGGCCAAGGCAAAGCAGCAGGTAAAGCCAAAGGCCTGAGGATCAACAAGACGGTTGAGTCTTTGCTAGGTCCTCTGCCCATGGAAAGCTGGATTGGCCCCTTCCTTCCCTGTGTGCACWTGTGGGCTGGTGAAGGGGGGTCTGTTGTCTTGAAATGTGGCTGGAAAAAGCACACCGAGTTTTCCCAAGTTGGGCTGGTTTTCGTTAGGAATCCACATGCTATTCTGTAAACGTCCTTGCCACTAAAACCTTATGCAAATAATTATTAGAGCTAAGCTGTGGTTGTAATTTCCATTTCACTGAGGTCAGTTGCGCTACATTTTTTGGGATTAGTTGCTGATGGTATAAATGGCTTCTGCTTTGAGGGTGCAGGTTTAAAATTAAATATAGAGCTGGGATGTATGTGTCCACTTCAGGCTTGCAAGCAGCCAACATGCTCCCTTTAATCAAAATCCATTAYCTTCCATGAGAAGCAAAGGATTAACCCTTAAGTGACTCCAGGGACACTCTTCGGCTAAAGTAACACCAATAAAATCAGTGCAACACAGAATTTATGCCTATTGAGATGAATGTTTGCTGGGAAGTGCTGGGCTGGGTGGGCCAATAAGCATAGAATTTCAGAGGTTAATTGTATTCTCAGTCTTTTCCAAACATGGCTTTAAAGGGATTATTTCTCCCTCCTGTTCTCCAGCTGGTTAGAACTTTTCTTAATGCTCCGTGTATCCTCCGTAGAGCCTGGCAGTGTTTTCTCTGCTGCCAGGAACATGCCGTTTAAGGATATGGGAACTTCRGTCCACAGGGACTTGCATTAGGAGAAGTTTATCTTGCAGCCATCTGAGGTAGGRCGGAGATTAAAGGAGGGATTTCAGTCGCTACAAAAAGTGAAAGAGAAATGAGTTTTAATTTTAGGCTAGGGACAGTGCATATGAGAAATTAATTGTACTTTTAATCAAGTTTGTCAGCATGYTATGCACTGCTGAAACTTAAGGAAATGTTATGGAAATGTGGAAATCTGGAGAAGTGTTTTGTGGGGAGATGTTCTGGAAGAAACATTGACTGCATAGTGGTTGATTTTTTGCATGTATGTCTGAATTATCAAGCTAATATTGGTCTAATTATATAATAATTGGTCTAATTTATAATAACTTCTAATAACCAAGTTCTCMCCACAAACCATTCTTCACTAATATCCATAGGTGTCTCCACTATAAAAACACCCCTGCATAACATAATAGTTTTGAGGTTTACACAGGCCTTTTGTACAAGTGACTTCTTACCTTTATTACGGAGTTTCTCATCTGTCCTTAATCTTTGGTCGGAAGAAAGAGGAGTAATCTTATTTAATCATGTTTTTGTTTCTTTTTTTACCTTTTCCACAGAAGTTAGCAGAGTGTCCCTCTCCCCACATTGTATTGTATCTTACCATCCAAGTAAACTGCTGGTGAGGGGTTGAAGCATTCTCGCTAGCCATGAAAAGAGTGAGATTCTGCTGCCTGGCATCAAAAATCAGATGTACTGCAGTCCTTTTTAAGAGTAGGATTTCATGTGATGCTTTTATTCTCACTAAGAATTAACAAAATCCTAAAGTTTCAATTTACTTGATCYAAAGTAAAGATGGAAAAATCTATTTTATTTTTTCACACCAAAAATTTCAGGCTGTGCAGCATGCCAAGGATGCCCTGGGAATTGGGAAGCAGTTAATTTACGTAGGTTACTCAAAGCACACCAAGAGGAGACTTAAAATTATCTTCTAGAGCTGACAAACATACTTGTGTGTCAAAATATTGAAAATTAAAATATATGATGGCAATAATAATGATATTTAGTGCTCAGAGTGCTTCATCTTCAAAGAGCTTAACAAACAGTTGAGTATTTAATACATGATGTATATTAAAGTGTAAATTGTGCAAATAAAAGCTCCCCTGTATGTTTGAATTTGATTTTCCAAACTAAGGATTTTGGCTTCTTTTTTTCCAAATAGTGGTATAAAATGGATTAATTATCTGAGCAGCTGAACTAGCTTTTGTATTAACTTATCTTTTGAAGTCTGCATTGCAGATGTTCTTACACTAATATTAAACCTCTAAGTATTTTGACATGAGGAATTGCATTGGCTTTCTTTCCAATTTATGCATTGGAAGGTCAATAAATAAGATGGATAATAACTAAACAACTGTTATGTAAGTCCTGTGCTGGACTATCACACTAGCTCTCACACTAAATTGCGTTTTCAAATGACATGTGTTCTACTTGATGCTTGCAGAACAAATTAGGCAGAAAAGCATCTCATATTCCCAAACACTTTTAGCCACTGGGCTTTTCAAGGTTAAACAGACAACACACATGATGTTTGAAGTAGCAAATGGTGCTGCTAAGAATGCATAAATATGCACATGAGCGAAAATCTGACAGGCCCTTGTGGCAGATCCTGGGGACAACTAACAGGGGATGTTTCACAGGAACAATCAGATCTGCATGATGCTCGCTGGGTTAATGATTTGTTGTTTGAGTGCAGTGATAAAAGCATGCTAATAGGCACAGTAGCCTTTTCTTTCCCCAGCCTAACTAGGGATAAGCTCCTCGGCTGGGCCAGGCAGTACAGTGGTGTGTCTTTAGAAGGATTCTTTTAACTTTCTTTTCTTCTCACTATACATCTRAGTTTGCTGTAATTATGCTCAGGGAAGAGCAATCCACTGATTATGGGTAGTTGAATAGCGCTAGCTGTCAAAGTATTAAATATTATCTTTCTTTACAACAGGCAGCAAAATAAAAAAGCATAATGCGAGGTTCCTAAGTGAACATCTAGGAAATAGATGCTCATCTCCTCTAAGTTGTCACAGGCCCATTGACCTCCTTGGCCTGTGGAAAATTACCCAGCAATGGATTTGCCCRCTGAGCAGACAGGGAGAGCCCCTGGATAACAACCCCTTTGCAAAAACAACCCTTTATATTTTAGTGCTTGTAAGATTGACAATCTTGGCTTAAGGAAACACCTTGGCCTATGTGCTGTGGCTCCTCTTAGTAGCCTGGATTCTGGCTAATTCCAAGCTTTTCTTCTAAGCTGTGATTAGGTGCTGCAAAAGCACTTTAACATATGCTCAGCTTTAAGCCTGCTGGGGATGATGATATTCCTGTCCAGCAAAGCACTTAAGCAAATGCTTAAATTCCAACCTTGCATTAAATAACTGTTTGCTTTTAATGACCCTAGCCAATTTTCCTCTCTGTCATAGTTTCCTTTATCCTTTGCAGCTCACCCTGCCCTTCCTGCTTCCTGCGATTCCCTTGCAGTTGGGGAGCTCCATTCCAGCCCAAGTCCTTAGGGACTTACGCCATTCCTGTCCTTGCCACGAGGTTTCCTTGCAAATTAGGCTGGAAGGGGCTCTTCTCATAGGTCTCTTCCACCAAACATCACAACTTCACTTAAGAATGTAGTAGTTCCCTTAAAATGTTCTCCTTTTCTGTCCTTCAGCATTACATGGTTAAATCCATCTGGCTTTTTGTCGGTTTGCTTTTCCCAAATACCCCAAGAAAAAGTCTTCCTTTAGATAGATAGTCATTATGGAGAGTCATTAAGGATTTTGGCATTGCTTAAACCTAAAAAATAAATAATAAATAAAAGCGAGAGCAGTGATTCATGATTGTTCCAGCACAACAGGCTGCAACGTTCTACATAATCAGCCTCTTTCAATAGGTACGAAAAGTTAATTTCCATTCTGTCTTAAAAATAGCTCCTTATTGAAACAGAGATGGTAAAATTATTATAAATGGAAAGATTATATTAAATGTATGGAAACCACCTTCGCAGGCTCTTTAGGTACCAAGGAGAGAGAAATAAGAGGAACAATAGTGTATTGATGAGGAAATTATAACTAATGGCTTTAAAATGTAATGGTCCCCAGGTAGAGCTTGGATTTCAATAAGGAAGTGTTGATACCTGACTCGGATGTAAGGAGAGTAGGGATTTGTTGCTCACACAGGGGACCAGAAGTGCTGTTTTTATCCCAGTTTTGCCCCAAACCTGCTTTCTGACTCCAGTCAGGTTGCTTAGCATCCCTTTGCCTCAATTTCCCCTGGTATATAAGGATGAGACACAGACCTGCTGGTTTATGAGGTTAATGTCTAATCAATTAAAGCTGCTGTGTGGAAACTAGCAACTTAGTGCAGTGTTTTTTCAGGTACTGGTCTGTGCATGTCAAAATTTATCATTATATGCAGGAACTTCACAGCCTCGAGTRTATTTTGCTTGTAATAAGAGGCAAGATCCACATGCTCTGTGTGCTGGTGGGTGACTAAGGCATTTAGCCACCCTACAGCACTCCAAAAACTCTTTGGCAGAGCAAGGAAATAAATCCAAGTCACTGCCTTAATGCTATCCTATCCCTCCTGCTGTCATGAGTGCTGCTTTACCAAGGGGAAATGCTTCTTGAGAGGGAGGTCTGCATCTGCTGAGAATGTTAGAGTTGTTTGAGATGCCCGTTGCCCCCTGCCCTTATCACCAGGGTGGATTTTTCCTCCCTTGGAAGCTGACTAGTGTGGTTTGCCTTAAAACCCATTTACTTGGGTTATTTGTGGGAGGAAGAAGGGTGAGCTTCCCCATCKTGCTTATGAAACTCTTTGATATCTTAGCCTGGAAGGCACCATGGAAGTGCAAAGGATTATCATTAATGAATTAACTAAATGATTAATTTAGTTAAAAGCTGAATTATTTAATTATTCATTAAATTAGCCCCAAATGTAACAGCAGCAATGAGACAAGCACTCAGTCTGCAAAGCAAAAGCAGAATTTGCATTAGGGAAGTTGTCATCTCCATTATTTAATGAATTAAGGCTCTGGTTATAAACAAGTCGTCCAACAGCCTTTTCAGTCATGGTAGGACTGATGCCTCTCTGGTGTGTCATTACAGATGATAGCAGTGTGAGACTGGAGACAAGATGAGGTCGTTCCTAATGAAGAAGAACTTAACCTTTTTGRTAGCGGGATGTCTAAGACTAATTAATCCTATTCTTAGAAACTTTAACTGACGTGAATAAAGATGAGTTGTTTAACAGAAACCTCCCTCCAGAGAATGTTTTGGGGTTTATCCAAACTGCAGAGGTTTTCTAGAACTTGAGCAAATATTCAAAGTAAAACYATGTGTATGTATGAGAGAGGGAAAGAAAGTGGGACAAGTTTCATTCCTCACATGTGGCTTAAGTGAAATCTGTTAAATACACAGACAAAGCTCCTTCCTGGGATTTTTCAGCTGTAGCTGAAAATGCATGTTCCTATTCATACTTGCAAAGCTATTTGAAAGCAAAAATGAGGATGGGAGAATATCTACTCTGTTRGGCAAGTAAAACCCCCTTCAGGGATATCATAATTTGTGTATGCAGAGGAAAGCCCTACCTGAAGGGACAGCTCTTTTCTCCAAGGATAAGAACATAGGAATGGAGGGAGGTGAGTGTTTGGTGGAGGTGATGGGAAATATTTTTCTTTCCATTAAGAGTTCATGGCTTTCATTCAATACTGGAACCAGGGTAGCAATTTTCACAGTTCCACAAAATAAAAGCTGAGAGAATAGAATTGTAGAAGGACTTTTTTTTCTCCTGGTAAGAACTGATCCAGGACATGGGAACCGAGTTTGTGCTGAACTAACAGGCACTGTTCCAATCAGTTTGCTTCATTGCTGTGAAAGGTGGTGGATTTTGTTTGGGTTTTTTGTTTTGTTTTTCTGATGTACCAACTCTTCTAAACAGCAATCTACACCATCAAAAACCCCTTAACCAGATTTAGTGAGTAGAGTGTTGAAGCAAGTTACCTATGTCCTTAAACCTGCAGAGCATAGCTAAGCTTTCYTTTATCACTTCGTTCTTTGATTGCAAGGATTAACTAGCCCAGGCAAGTATCTGAATGTGACCTGGGCAGTCAGAGGCTCAGACCCAAGGCCACCGGCTTGCACACAGGAATGGCATCTGCTTTGCTGATGCCAGATTTCTCCTGGATTTTTCCTTTTTGCTCAGCCCTACCTTTCTTTTCCTTTTCAATGCTCTTCTGCAGATCCATGAACACTAACTGACACTGCCATTATCATTGTACAAAGCAGGAGTCAATTTGTAAGACTGGTTTAGCAAGTWCCATGAACTCTTGCAACTGAGATTATCTACCAGCCCGTAGAGTCTTAGTCCTTGATTCTGCAATGTCCTAGGCATACAATTAAATCTGTCATCCTAAGTTTTCCTATTGAAGCCTGCTGGCAGTCGCAAGGCAAGAGCTCTGGATGTCCTTGAAGGATTAGGCCCTTGTTCTTTTCTAGCACTTCAAGTAGAATAGTAGGAAGCTGAATTTCTTGCAGAAGTTCAATGTATCCCCACCTGCAGAGCAGATGTGGCCAATAGGCCCTGTGTTTTATGCCTATTAATAATTCTAGCTTGTGCTACAAAAATATGAGAAACTTCAGCAATTTTTTCAGCTCAGTACTTAAATTCTTGAATTAGACTTTGAGGCATCTTGTTTCGTGCATACTGCAGAGGCGGGGATTGGAGAGGAGTTGTCATGTGTGAAAGAAGATGCCAGGAATTAGATGAAAGAGATTTTCCCACCTCCTAATAAAAGTCAGAAA
Source organism: Eudromia elegans (assembly GCA_003342815.1). Taxonomy (NCBI): domain Eukaryota; kingdom Metazoa; phylum Chordata; class Aves; order Tinamiformes; family Tinamidae; genus Eudromia; species Eudromia elegans. The sequence goes on from PTEX01000011.1 coordinate 1,164,532, forward strand.
TGACTCATCCAAAATAGGAGATTAGCAGTGGCCAATAGCTTGTGTASTGCCTTGCTGATGTTTGATGATGGATATTCTTATGGAAAACATGATCTATGAAAATATTTGTGAAGCACTAGAGAACCCAAGAGACTTGAGTGTTCCATACTAGGACTTTTTTTAGGGGTTGGGGGAAGGGGACAAATTTTGAAATAGACCTTCTGCTCTTTTTTCCTCAAATTCACATGTCTTTAACTCAGATAAAGCTTTCAAATTCTTTTTTTTCCAATATATTCCTACAACAAGAGATGGCAGGTTTTTGGAACACGTATTTTATAGAATAAGAAAGAAAAATGGACTCACGTTAGTGGCCATTAACATGTCAGCTAGATAAATCAGATGACTTCTACCCAGGTTCTTAATAAAAATAATAATAATAATAAAAATGTCCCCATGGGACAATGAAAAGTAGGAGAATAATCACCAATAGACCTTTATCTTCTCCTGTAACCTGGGGAAAACTATGAAAATATTAATTCATAGAGACACTTAAATATATTCTTAAATTGTCTGTCATGAGTTCTGGCTGACGAAAAKTTACTTTAATTTACACTATCCCATCATAAAGCAGCTCATCAAATGAAAAGGTTTAGATTTAACATTGCACTGTAAACTCCCAGGGACTTTGGGGCAGTGAGCAATGAGTTCAACCATCCTCTTGAGAAGCTGCCATGATCTACAGCCTCTTGATGCTTTGTGTGTGTGTGTCTATTGCTTCAGGGAGATCTGGCAAGAGCAGGGTGTTTGACAAGATATGGATCTCAAAGGTGACGAGTTTGGCCTGTGTCTTTACTACTGTGCTTTTTGCTGCATACCCATATAGAGGTGATTTGTGAATCACATAATCCCTGCAAGCAGGAGTTCTGCTTGGAAGTAATGGGGATTGGCTGGATATCAGTAAATAAATATTCTGCAAAGGTGTTTTATGTGTGTTGTGGAAGAACATGGGCAGTATCTTTTTTCTTTAAGGCACTTTCTTAATTTCCATAAGTAACATTACATCATTATTGCAGTCATTTAGGATATGTCCCTCTTGATAAGGCTGTCACAATGTCATTTTTATCCAAGTCTTCATTAATCCTCAAGCAGGAAAATGGAACACAGTTGAATTGTGCAAATAATTGATTTTGCAAGAGAAAAGCATCTCAGGTAGGTAAAGCACATGTTAAAAATCATAACCAAGAGATAAGCAGCCTTTTTGTAGGCTCATGGTTCCAAGTTAAATACATGATATATGTGGTTGGACACTTGAGTTTGGCAACAAGGACCTTGGGCTGAGACTTGGCAGCAGGGAGGAGATGAGTGGCTTGGCTTTGGGGAGCAGCAGTGGCTTTGGTCTGCATGCTTATTCATGTCCAAATGTGAGTGTGAAGGAAGTGATGCGCTCAGAAAAACCTCCATTGACTSCTCTCCTCCTGAAGATCAGGAGGGGAGTACCAGTGTGTTGAAGAGTTCCTTTCCTGGTACCTTTTAAATGRAATTCATTGGAAACACTTGCAGATTTTTTTTTCCTTGCATTCAGTTTACCCTACAACTAAAGTATGTTACAAACTGGCACAGAAATTCCCCAACTTGACGTCAAGTCAGGGATTTTCAGGGAGAGAGACCACTAAGGGAAATGACATGGTAATATATTAACAACACTGAGCTACTTACTGTCCTCTCTGACACAGGAACCTGACTCTGAGGAGAAAGTCAAAATGTCATCTATGGGAAGGGGTGAGGCATCACACTAGTGTTTTTATGAATATTTCATAGCTTAGAGTGGGAACCTGTCTATTCAGCAGATATCTACTTACATATTAAAGAATGCAAAGTATAGAACATCAGCAGGTATATGATTAAGTTTTTCATTGTGCATCAGTTAATTGATTGAAGTTGGATGGGCATGATGGAAAAACATTATACAGTACAGGGAGAGGGGTAAAAAAGAGATCTTGAGGGTTAAAAATYGCTTTCTTGTATTCTCAAGAAAAAGACCTATCAAAGAACAGTAAACAAACCTTAGCCAATGCCCCAGCCTCATGTGTGGGACACGTTCTTTGTGGCAATGGGACTTAGCTGGCTATGTCTTGCCAGGATGGCATGCTGGGATTTCATGTGGGAGGAAAATACCTGTGTTTGGTGTATGGGTGTGAYAAACCAAAGCTTTGATTCAGCCTGTCAAAGGCAATGGTAACAYGTATGCTTGCAACAGCAATTGCCCTTTCTGTGGCTCTTCCTTTTTCATTTATTCAGCAGTTTCAAACACAGGCTGTTTCCTTGTAAGGTATTACTAGAATAAAATTTAAAAAAACACGTGTCTCAAGAGCATTTTGTCTAATTTTGTYTAAAACCAATAAAGGTTGGTTGGCACCAACCTTTAGCAGAATTCTCCAGCATTATCATTGATAGTGGCCTATGGATTGGTGTCAAAATTTATTTCCTGTCATTTTCCTGGACATTTTTGCAGTGTAAAGTGCTAGTGGCTTTACAGTAAGAATGAAAATTGTGTGTAGATTTTTTTATATTAACCTAATGACAACTTTGAATATTTTTTATTACTATTTTGCAAACTTTCACAGCTAGCAACAGTTAACAACCTTCCCAAATAACAATATCTGAGTGTATTTTTCTTTCCGCTTGTATCGAAAGCAGAAACTAGGTAACTCAGAGGAACAGCATCTAAATGCCATGTGTAGTAATTTGACATAAAATTGCTATTAATAATAATGGGAATTGTGTGTCTGATCTGTCATGCAGAGTAAAGAAAATTCAGCCCTGGGGCTTTACTGTGCAGTGTTCAAAMGTGCAATGTAGAATAAGGAGACAAGTAAAGACTAAGAAGCTTCTTTTTCCTTTCATGCCTCTGAGGAGATACAAGCAACAGCATTTTTAAGAATCATGAAAAATACAAATGCCATTTTTTTAAATTTATATGGTAAAATAAGAAGCTTCTAAGCCTGACTGCTTAAATGTTCTTTGAACCCAGCTGCTGGTGCCTGGATGATAAAGAACTCTTCTTGCTCTCAACCCCAGGGCCGGGCACTTACAGGGTCAAGAGCTGCTCGCTGCAATGCTTCCCTCTTGAAATAAGTAGGCACAAAGAAGAGCCTTGGTCATGCTCCTCTCCTTTGTGCTGCTTGGGAAGTGATCTCAGTATTGCAGCTGATTTGAAAAATGAAAAAAAAAAACATTTTTTCATCTGAGTTTTTGCAGATATTAATGATTTATTTTTGAAATCATAACCTTCAAAATGTTCTGAGATAATTTTTGAAGCTTGTTTAGTCTTTTTTATGGAATATCTTTACAAAAAGAATAATAAATTTCATTACCAGATCTAGCTGGGTCGCAGCTAATAGAATTTGTCCTATATATGTCTAAGTAGAGAGGGAGCAAGTTTCTCTTGAGATCTCGTGTGGCAACAATACAGTGCCCCATGTGTAAGAAGAAAATCTGACCCAATGCATTTTATTAGATTTCTAAAGCAAGATGGTCTTTACTGATCTAAAAGGCCATTCCTCACCAGTGTTCTTTAAGGCAGAGTCTTCCTCTGAAGCATCAGATTCTTGGCAAAAGGTCAACCTTCTCCTTCACCCTCTGGGTCCTGTGTCTCCATGCTAGTGACAAAATGTATGATCYCYTCTTGCTACTGCAATGGGTGATGCAGATCCTGCCAAACAGGGGAGCACTGAATCTRCTTGTTCAACAGAGCCAGCTCAAATGAGTTAACTTTGTAGGAGTCCAATGAAAATAAGGGATTGGTGATTTTGGAGCCTAATTTGACATAATCCCTCTTGTGAAATGGAAGAATACGAGAAGGAGCCAGTGTGGGCTTTAGATCCAATGTTGAGTCTGCACATCAGGCACATAAGGATGCTTCCGAGTTGGAAATGGGACCAAGCTGATAGGACTGAGTTTCAGTGAATGRGCACTGGCCTCCTGCTTTCATCTTTGCTTTTCCCACTATACCCTAAGTTGTAGCTCATCTTCCCTTCACACTTTTTCCTCCATTTGCCATTATCTGTATATAAAAAAAAATAACACAGGAGATGAGCTGAAGGATTGTTCTTAGATATAAGGTTTTTTTACAGCATGTGATAGTTCCTCATCATATCCCTTTGAAGGCATCTGTGCAGTGCATTTCAAAAGGAATAAAAAAAAAAGCTTCCATCAGATGTATGGAGGAGAAAGGTTTGGTTTATTAAAGCTCTTTCTGTGGGGKGAAATGTCATTTCTGGAGAGTAAATTTGTCTACCAAAGTGGTCGAAGTTTCACTACTTGGAACTTGTAAGAATACTGGAAAAAGTATTATAAATGAATGATCAGGCTGAGCACTAAGGGGCTTCGGTTGGACCGAGGCAAAGTGTGGACAAAGTGGCCTAATGGCTTTGTTCAGCTCCAGTTTTCACGATCTTAAAATATACTTCACCTAAATAATTCACYGCCCTGTGTTTCAAGACAGTTCCCACCTCTCCGTTTCACAGTGCAGGCTTGAATCTGATTAATAAATGACATTTGTTATGTYGTCGTACTCCCAGGTATATTCTTCATTGATTTTTCTTAAAATATGTTTTTGTGACAAAAGAAAATTCTTCAGAAAAATCTCCCTTAGCTTTATATTTCTGTCCCAGTGTTTTACAGCTGCATCAAACAGTAGGATTTATATTTTTAGCAGTATAAATGCACAATCATGTACCCAATCATACTTATTTGATTGTCTAATATTGGAGACAGGGCACGCAGATGTTACCATTACATGCCTTTATGTAAGTAGTCATTTGCATGTACAAACTCTTCCCTTGCATGCATAGTGACATACATGCAACTTAATATRCAGTTGTTTCTGCTCCAGCGAGGAGTAGTAATATTCTTAGGGAGATGTGTGTGTGTTTTACATTTTTTCTTTTTCTCTATGTTTTCTGATTGATGTTCAGAAAAGTGTTTCTTTGGGCTTTGTTTGCTTGTATYTCCCAGATAGCAGTGTATACCGCATCTATTAAGAGTGCGTGTTGTCTGTCACTTGCTTTCTCTTCAATCATGTACCTGTCGTTTCTGCTAAAACACAACTCCCATTTTTGTGTGCGCTGTTTTCTTCTGTCTTCCAGCATCCCTTGGAAGTTAGCCCCTCTGAAATCAAAGGCTCCATCTTCAGAGGCAGCCCTCAGAGCTGCTGTAGCAATCAGCTGCAGGTGCAGTTTGGTAAGCACAGCCGATTGCAGTAGGAAATTATAGGACTTAAAGACGAACCATCTCTCTGATTTGTAAGCACAAATAGCATAAACGAAGTCAATGGGAACTGCAAGAGCTCGGAGCTTCTTGGGATAGGGCTGTTGTTTGCGCCCACAAGTTATATGATGAGAAATCAAATCCTGCTATTTGYACCATCAGTTGATCACAGGATTGATGAAGTCCCTCTGAAAATGTGACCCTTTAAGCTTATGCTTTTCCAATAAACACAGGATTGGTCGAGTGCAGTTGGCTAATCATTCATCTTTGGCATCTTTGGTAGAGGATGGCATCCCTTGCATCGGGCAGAAAAAATGGGAAAACAATAAAATGTAAGGTGGTAGGGATGCAGGGGTCTTCTGGGCAGTAAACCAGGGTCTGATTTCACAGGGCTGAGCCCCCCATGTGCTCCTACCACTCAGTAAATTTCAGCGTGCAAGGCAGCCTCAGGCCTCTGGGGTCAGAGCTGGGCAAGGTGTCCCCCTGCCCCATCGCCCTCATCTCCTTTGTGCTCGGGTCCTGGACCATGCTCTGCAAGGCCAGAGAACCTGCTGGGGATAGTGCAGCGAGGGATCAGCTAAGGTTTCTATCTCTGTGGGTTTCTTTTAAAAAGAAGTTCAAAATGTCAATGTAGTCCCCCTGTTGGGCTAGACCTTAAGCTCAAATCCAGTCACATTTTTTCATATTGTTAGAGTTTTTTACACTTTTGACYGAAGAGTAGTCATCTACTACTGGCTATCCAGAATTTTATATCTTTATATATCTTTGGGGTTTCCTAATGTACACTTAGTAGTTCGAACTCCACCATAATTACACCCTTATTATCTCCATAAGCTTTACTTATCTCATTATCAACTCCTTCCTATGTTGGAGGTCAGTAGCATATCCCTTTTATTAGCCACTTAATCCTTCTACCCAGTAGCTCTATTCTGATTGATTCACTTACTATACTTCTCTGCAGCTAATACATCTGACATTTGAGACTAACCTCTCCCCTTGCCTTTTACTCTGTCCAAAGTAATCTCTACCCCTATAGATTTTAAGTTCATTATCATCCATTTGAGGAGTACTGGAGGTTGCCATTAAAATCTTTATGATTTTGCCTTTGCAATCACACACGCTGTCGTGTCACTGCAGTTTCCTGGTGCTGCCTCTCTTTAGCACAGGAYGTAACCTGGGAAGACTGTCCTAACACTTATTATTCGCACAGGAATGGGCAAAGACTGCCGTGGCGGTGACAATGAAGAAAAGGAACCCATTTTTGTCACAGCAGCAAAATCTATTGTGAAACTGCCATTTTTATAGCACAATATGCATGCTTTTTTCCCATTTATTAAAGATATTTTGTTTCTTCCTAGTTTTGTAAAAGTAGCACTTATTGATCTTTCTTTCCCTTTGAGATATAATTAGTGTTTCTGAGGCTTCAGTTTCTCACTTCTTTTCTGTCATACTGTCATTCACRGGTGATCCCTTTCAGGATGAATACTTGCTTCTATTTCTGACCAGGGCTTGTGTCTGCAGCTAGAACCTTCTTTGGGGAAAGAGCAAGTTTGGTTTTGATAKATTTTTCTCAAACAAATTACTATCTGCATTCAATCTTGAGCTATTGTTAAAATGTGATTTTTATTTTTTTAATGACTCAGTGGATTTAAGGAAAGAAACYTTTTGTTTTTCTTTTTTGACAAGGTGACACTTAGGAATTCTGATTGTAGTTCAGCTCTTGGCAATCCTAAGCATATTGTTGAAGGCATGTTAAGTCTAGCATGGATAATTACACCAGCTGTGACCTTTCTGAACATGTATTTAGACCAATGTGGTTTTCAGTCACTTCTGATTGACTTGAAGCTTACTTGAATTTACATTGTGTAAACTTCAAATGTTAGCATCCTGGTAGCCTGGCTAAAGAGCTCAGGTTGGGTCTCATGGGCTCTTTTTTTTATTATTTGTTCTTCTCTGCGTGTTCTGGTGACCTGGGGCAAGTCCTGTGGCCTGTTCATTACTTTACCTCGGAGGGCTGTAACAGGCTGTGTGAAAAGGCAGCCCCAGATTGCTGTCCTCCAGCAGAGGAGGTTCAGAGCTGACCCACGGTGCTTCCTCAGCTCATGGACATCACATTTTAGCTCTGACTTCTCAGTTTGTGTTGATACTGCTCTGAKTTCCCTGTGGTTAGGCCCATGTTTATCTGGGATTGGGTAAGAGCTGCTCCCCTCTRGGAGCTGATCTTGAGGGCATGTGTTTCTTGCAAAACATCCATGTCTTGGTAGTGTTGGCAGGTCCTGCTCCTCAGCAGGAGCAGGTTTACAGAGTGAAGCAGTTGCTGCCAAGGACTAATTTCAGGGGATTTGGGTCCTGATTAGCAGCAGTCTCATCTGAATGGCTGAACGTCCATCAGTGCCTGGAGCACGCTGTGCCTCTGGAGCAAGCACCTCTTCCAACGCTGTTTCATCCTGAGGTTTATGTCCTCGGAGGCTGCTCGGTGAGCTGAACCAAAGCACCAAGGGATGATCAAGAGCTGTAGTTCAACAGTGAGCTCCTGATCTGCAATAAAACACCAGCACTGAGGAACCCTCAATATTTTCCAGCAAGCACAAGCCTAAGAGGTGCTTTTAAAATGATGAACAATGCATCTGTGTCACCTGAAATGTTCCCTTAGTCTCTGAGAAGTCACCTCTGTTCAGACCCAGCTCCACKAATACCAAGGGTGCTCATCTCCTGTTAAGCCCTGCTGATGGGTTTTTGTCTTTGCGAGCTCCCTGGCTGTGARCTTTGCCACAACTAGTTCTGCAGCTCAGCAGGAGCTCCAGGTGGTGTCTCCAGGTCCAATTATCCAGGCTTTGTCTTCTAACAGCCTTTAAATGGTTGCTGAAGGATGGTTCATCTTCAATCATTCTTTGTCACCTTTTTATTCCAGCCCAGACTCTCCTTTCATTAAACCAACATAGTCACTTATAAAACACTGACAGTACGTGCTCAATATTAGTGTTTTAAAGAGGACATTCTTTCAACAGCTATTTGTCTTCAGCAGTCTGTTTTTCTGTACTACTATTTCTGCTGGAATCTTTTAGATGGATTTTGTTCATGAGGAGACATTAGGCTGAGTGTTCCTGTAAATCCTGTCCTTACTATGCATTTGGCATAATCATATTATTTTAAAAGATGGTAAAAGTGAATGGATGGGATGTAATGTCCCATTAACTAATAATGCCTGCTCCACTGAGCTGTGTTCATTTTCTCTGCGGATTATATATAGTGCTATAAATATTGTGGCCCAACTCTTGCCCAAGTTTACCGTTTTAACACCAACAGAGATGCCCAGYGATAGATTCAGTATGTTGAGCTGGGAGAAGAAGCCGTGGCAGTGCCTGGGAGATGTGTGACCCACACAGTGCTTGCTGCCCCATGTGTAGTTTGACCCTACAAAGCCATATGTGAAAGGGTAGCACACTAAGGGCTCCAAGCAAGATTCTTGGTCACATTTGAGGAAGAAGGAATGCCCCATATGCAGCAAATTGCTTTAGGAACATAGAGGCACAAAGGCYAAATGCCACATTGATTTGGAAGGACTGGAAGCAGAGGAGAGAGCTTTTCCTGTTGACAGTGATTTGGCATCCTGATGGAGTGATGAGTGTGACCTAACGTGGCATGTTCAGAGGTGCCGTCTCTGCTTCTCTTCCTCCACTGGGAAGATAGAGAGGAGAGCTCAAGAAATTCAGCACTAGCTTTTGCTTTTTAATTTGTAAGTGCTTTAAAATAACCTGTGCACTTTTGCTGTACAAAATCCAACCGGGACAGTCTCTGCCTCACGGCTGTGATGAGCAGGGTACTGCAGCAGCATCGCTCTGCAGCCAGCTCTGAGAAGGAGAGTCCCTGAAGCGACTCCTTCCTCTCCAAGGCCAGAGGAGYCTAAATGTTTGGAGGATTTTATGCACTCTTTTTGTGGAACATCTTGCTGATGCCAGGGAGCAGGGAGTTAGATTCCCTGTYACTTGTCTCTGCCATGGGTGCTGCATTCTTTATTGACACTGCGTTGAATAGACTTCATGCAGTTGGAGAGCCCTGGGTTCTGGTGGGGTCTAGGTACATTCCTGGATATTAGTGTTATGGGATATAATATTCTGAGCAACTCTATTTCAAATATATCTGGGGATTGTGGAGATTGTTTTCCTTGGAGAGAATTCAGGGTTTGCTCTTAAACACAGSAAGGATTTTGTTTTCTTATCTCTYTCACATGCACCTTGTACCACTGTTWGCTCAGTCCCAGACAGGTAATATACTACCATACAAGAACATCATTTACATTTAATCGATGTTCCTTCCGTTCTCTTGGAGAACTCAGACATCTGAAAAGCAGCTTGGTGCGAGTTGTGTGTTCTGAGTGTCCAAAGGCTGCCTGCCAGAGCCCTCCATGGGTGTCGCYTGGCATCTGGGGGCAGATGAAGGGGGCCAGGGATGTCCCCTGCTCATGCTACCTGCTCCCAGGGTGAGCACAGGACACTGTCCACCAGGTCCATCTGMCTCTGCACTGGAGTTCCACAGGGAGGCATTGCCCTGCTGGAAAAAAAAATGAGGCAAAATCATGTGCAAGAAAACCCAACGAGAAATAAATTACGGCTGTGAGACCTCTAGGGTACCAGTCCTGATCATCTAGTGAACTCCTGCGGTCTGTATGTTGTTAGGGATCATTAAAATGAAAACATTCTGCCATTACAAGCAGGAGGAGAATCTATACCGCTTATATGATAATACTAAGATGTTGCTTAGAGGTTCATGAAATATGGATATGCTCATAGGCAGCATACTCGAATGTGTAATGCCAAAGAAAGYGACTAGCTATAAAATACACACGTTTGTTTGACACCATTCAGGTGTTGAAGGTTTACTCTGAGACATTAGCACTTTATTATTTTCCAGTGACTTTTGGTTGCTGCTGTGGAACAACTCTGGCATTGAGTTTCCCAATGTTGATATTGACGTTTCAAGTTTTCTATGTTCATAGACATCAACAACTACACTTGCAACCTGGTGTCCCAAAAACTATTTCTCTTTGCAGGAAGTTAAACTAAGGCTCTTTTCCTGGAAAGATGCATGCACGTGTTGAGCTTTGTGCACTGTGGGCTTCCCGCATGTGACAGTCACCGTGTGTGTAACCCACTTTGGGTCTGGGGTCTAATGACCAGAAGTACTCAATGAAATAAGATAGTGATTATTATGAAGAAGGAATAAACACAGCCTAGACTTGCACAGGATTAAGGCAAAGATCAAAAATTTGGGGATTTAGCATTTAATATGAATTTGATTAGGTACTGAGTTATGACTTCACGTTGCAACTGTTGTGAATGGTCAAGTGAGCATACATATTCACTAAAACAACCCAGAGTAAATGTACTTTATTAGGAAGTAAACTGTAGCAGATTTAATAAAAATAATGGAGTCTTCACTATAAAAGACTTCTCTATTACTCACTGATACTATATAATTGCTTTGAAGTGTCATGTTTTTGGAAGGGAAAGAAATGTTGAATATTTGAAAGACTGAGAGAACTGGACAGATTCTGCTGTGCAGGTGGACCCGCTCCAAGGCGTGCTGAGCACCACGCTTGGTTTTCTCCATCTTTGGCTTCCTGCCCTCAGCAGCAGGAGCTGCCTTTTGAGGTGGAATTTGCAGTCTAACATATGCTTAGYTGTAATAGGACAACATTGCTGGTGTTGAATGTGAGGCCTTGTCTGTTCACCYGAGTATCCTGAGTATTGGATATTGYACAGGCTGAAAACCCACTCCTGAGGGAAGTTGATGTATTTGTAGAAAACCAACCCAAAAAGCCTTCAAGCTTTTTTTCATGATATTTCTCCCAGGAAAACCTCTCTTCACTGCAATTTGCAATGCTGGACTGCCCCATGGTTTAAAGGACCCTTGAAAAGTAGAGGTTGAGGCTGCTGGCTGGTTTGGGTGACCAGGGATTTGATTTGTGATGAGCTAGTAATAGATGAGGTGCCCGGAATGCTCARGCTTGCTTTAGCTGCTGCTACTTTTCATTCTCAGTTTGTTACATGTTGAAGCTTTTGATCTCGGCGTGGAGGTTGTGTTGGGGATGTCTGTTGGAGGACTCGTACCCGATTATTCTCCTTTTGGAGAGAGAGTAACACCAGGGTCCTGTAGCCAACGCGTGCCCTAGCAGAAGGTGATTTGCACAGACTGGGGTAAATCAAACTCTTCTGGCTGTGTGGTCACTTATAAATGCTTTTTTCTTGCAGCATTGAGGGCAAGAATCCAGTATTTGATTTTCCTTGGGTTTATTTTCCAAATTGTCCATCTCTCCAGGGAGTTGAATAGATGAGCAAGAGTGGGATATTATCTACCCCTTGCTGTAGGAAATGTCAAAGACATGTCATGACAAATGCCACCGCTCTCGTGTTTCATAGGCAAGAGCATCAGCTGTATCTTTTCAGCCACACTCAAATGGGTGGTGTATATTACCAGAAAAGTGGAGCTGGCTGTTACCCAAATCCGCATTTGTGGAAGAAAAAATACCTGTGCATTCCCTTGGTRGCAGAAATGAAAACCAAGATCAATGACTCTTTTTAAGTCTTATGTGCAGGGTAAAACTACTCTTTCATTCTGTGATAAAGTCAAGTAGAGAGAAATATACAGCAAGGGAGGTCATGGTCAATTCAGGAAAAATATGTTGCAGAAAAAATCGCCTGCAGTTTGTGTCATTAAAAAAGAAAAAGATGATTACCATATCTGGATTAAATATAATGAAGATGAAAAGTATGCATTTTTATTTATTTTTGGCATTGTGTTCTTGCTGCTCTTGGCTTCCTGGTGGAATAGCTTTTTGGTGTAGGCAAACTACTCCTGGCTTGTGTGACACATTGATTTAARTGTCTCCTGCTGTGTTCTGCAGCACAGCCCCATAGGTTTGCTAGTATTTACAGAGAGCAAGGATGAAATATCCCCAGAGGAGCTATTGAGAAAAGGGAAGCAGGCAGGTCCTGGAGGGGGATTTCAACAGCCTGGGGACCTACTGGGCAATAAGAGCTGTTAAAAGACCTAGGCTGTTATTTTTAGGACAGCTTTTACGAGTGTGAGAGCCTGAGTGTCTATTTTTTGCCATCTTTGGCTTGATTACATGGTAGATCAATTGCAAACAGATGGATGCCAACCCCAAAGATGGGGGTAACTTTTTAAATGTTGTAGAGAAACTTTCTGTGGGGACATTCTACACTGAGTGCCTTTTTGTGGCTTTGACTTGGTCTGCTTCCAGGGAGGACGGAGCAAGTCAGAAGCTAATTCATAGAAGAACAAGGCGTGGAGCAGGCACAGCTGAGGATTGGGTCACAAAYGGCTTTTCCGTTTTGACTTCATATCCTTCCACAATCTGAATTTACTGCCCTGGGTAAACAAGCTCCAGTTCTCAATAGGAGTTTCCATATTAAGTAATCTTACAGGATGGTTTTTCCAAGTTCTTTTCCTTTATAGATAATCCCTGATTGTGCCTCTAGTTTGCATATCTAAGTRTTTAATTTAGGCTTTTAAGTAATTTATTAAAATTACTATTGCACAGGAGGTCCCTTACTGGTCTTAGCACGTATCAATGTATTTCCATTTGGAGATCCTAATGGCTGGTGGGAAATATATAATAAAGGTAATGGGTGACTGAAGTGAGCCTTTAGTTTTCTATGTACAGTTCTGTTCTTCTAGCCCTGTGCACCCAAGGCTGAAATCTGGATTCCTTGGAGAGGAGGTTTGCCAAACCATTGTTAGCTTGATTGCCTCTTTATTAAAATTGCAAAACCAGCTATTAGAGGAAAGGCAGTACTTATAATGTGTCTACAGTTTATAACAGGCTGACTCTAGAGCCTCACAAAACCCTGCTTGGAAAAGAAGTGAGTGCAGAGCAGGCTATGAGCATGATCTCATGGAGTCTGTACTGGCTGAAGGACAAACTGTGGTGGATCTATTTGGAGTGAAATATTCATTAGGGGCACTTTGGGGATTGGTGCTAAGCCTTTTATATTTATTATTCAGTGAACTGGAAGATGGGGTAAGCAGGAGATGAATGCAAGATGTAAGATTTTTCTAAAGGGTGGAAACATGGAAAGAGCAGAACAAATAAAATTCAGGCTGTCATAATGTGCGTTTAAACTATCTGCAAAAGAAATAATCCCAAGGTGGGTAACCAGCAGGTGAAAGTGGGCTTGGGAAGCACTAATGACCTTAGGTAGTAGCGAAAAGCAGAATGAATATAATGTTCTATATGGAGCAAGAGCTGTTGCAGGTAAATTCCTCTGCAATGCCACGGAGGAGGTTGCCATTAAAATATTTAGGACACATTGTCCTGAGGGCTGGAATTTCCATAGCTGTGATGTACTCGCCAAAATCCGCTTCCAGGGAGGATCTCGGGAGTTTTGCCACTGATTGCAATGGAAAGAGATGTGGCCTGTTGCTGACACTATCGAGAATTGACCCTTTAAAATACAAAAGATGCTGACAAGCTAATTTGACTTCAGAGAGAGGCAGCCAAAATGATTAGCGCGATTCATTTAACAGACAATATTAAAATAATTGACTATACACTGGCTGCCCAGATGTTTGGCCAGATAATTGCCTAAGCGTCGGTTATCTATGGGCAGCACCAAGTGCGGTGCTCAACACAAAACAGGAAGGTCTAAGGGGGGAACACACGGGCTGAAAAGAAGAAATAAGGCAAATTGGGTTGAAATTAGAAATCATTTCCCAATAGGGAGGGAATATGGGCCGCTACAGGACAATCATCTGAAAGAAGTGTTAGGTTTTAAAATATTGAATGTAGCATGTAAGAGTTCATCTCAGGCACTCCTAGACTATTATCTTATTATTTCTCATTTTTCTGCAAAAATTAATTGGAAATGTTTGGAAACAGATGTTAGAATTTACTTTGATTGCATGACAACAATTATTTCTCTTCAGAATAAAAGGAACAATTTGTAACWYTTTTTTTATGTATTTCTGAGTGTTTATGCATCTTTAGCTTACTGCTGCTGTTCWGGCCTAGCAGGGGCTTAAGAAGAGRTTAAAAWCTAGTGTTCTTTTATGGAGTATCCTCATTTAGGGGGCAAGAAGGCATGAAGAAACAGCACAAYCGCTRGGTTGGCAGCTCTGTGACTGGACAGAGCCAGAGATTTAGGGAATGATCTTTTTTCAATGAAAGTTCTCTGAAGAGATAATATCCTTCATGCAAAATAAATAGGGGTTATTTGTCAGTACAGCTGGAAACGCAGTGTCTGAATGCTGGTGTTTAATTTGGCTTTCATCTGGGGCCTGCTAATGGACACGGTAAATGTGGCGCTTTRCATTTTCCTGCAAATGTCACCGTTGTGCCCAAACTTCCCGACATTGTCCATCAGGAATGACGGTGCTCTCGGTGGGCTCTAGGGTAAGCACAGGAAAACGGGATGAAAGGTGTAAAACCACGGCGGGTGTTGCCTCCATCAAACCCCTCAGAGAGAGGTCATCTGGATAATTTCTGAGGTTTCAACATGAACCAAACTAGGGTAGTAGCATACCAAGGCATTCAAAATCAAGTGTAGGTCAAGGGGATCTTCTCAGATTCCCCAAACCCTCAGATTTGGGTTGGGGGAAAGTAAAACATGTTGCATCAAATAAGGATATATAATAAATCAAAAAGCTTTTACTTTCCCCCAACTCAAATATACTGAAATTTGCAATGCAAAAAAGGACGCTGTGTTACTACAAATGGAAAAATCACTACTGCATTTGTTAGCCTTAATCTATGATCTCATCTGCAAAGATATTTTATTTATAAACATGTAAAGGTAGCATAAGTACAGGTAGCATCTACATGAAATATAATCATAAAAAGCTATATAACATACTAGAGGATAAAGAGGTAAAATGCGTCTTTTCACTGATATTCTGAATTAAAAACATTGTTCAATTTGCTCATTATGAACAGTGCAACCCTCAAGAATTCAGAAGCTTCAAATCGGCTCTAAAAAACACTCCTAAAGAGAGAAGTTTGCAGACAAAGAAATCGAGAAGTAGRTAATATTTACTTAGTGGATTCTTTGGGGATGCCTTTACCACCCATCCTTTTTCCGTGGTATTAACCAAAAGCTTGTATTCTGACCTAATCCTAATACTTTTCCTATTGTCTTTAGTATTGGAACCTGGAGGAGGAAGTTCAAACAGTGTCACCTTTATGCTATTGCCACGGAGCTGGCAAAATAGGAGGAGTGTATGAAAATGAAAACTGGGACCTGGAGGAAACAGCTTCAGGCTACAGAGCATGAAGATACCTGGCACAGGGACTGTCCTGGGGGAGGAAGGGATTTATACAGCACTCCATATGTTTGGGGTGAGATCACTTTTGAGGAGGGTTTGTTACCATCCTCTTGCTGAATTTCCTTTTTATTATGATTCCTAAATACTTGGAAACTAATGAGTTATGCTTGAAACAGTAGATTTGGAAATGATAGCCTTGAGAATGAACGGAACCTGAAATAGCTTTCTCTGAATGATTAAAAACAGTGCCTTTCCCTGCTGTCACCACAGTGATAATCTTGCAGGATTAACCTATGACTCCAGGAGCAAGAGCTGCATAAAAAAATTCTGTGCAGCTATCACAGAATTTGGAAGAGTTCCCAAAAGCCAAAAGCAGAGGTTGGGCAGTATGTGTTAGGGGTAATGCCCCTTCCTTCTCTGCTGAAGTTGCTCTAGGTTTTTTAAGTGGATTCCCAAGTATATTCCTAAGCAGCTGCAAGGTGGCTCGGCGCACACAGCGGCTGAGCAAAGAGATCCTTTGCCTGTGCTCAGAACTACAAGTCTATACAAAGTGATAKCAAAACATTTTAAAAATAATGAACACAGCATGGGTATCTCTCAAAATAATTTTGGTAATTAACGGCTGAGAGATTCTAGTGCTGATATAGTAGAAACTGCTGGCTACCTTTGAAATGCAACCTCTTTCTTCTGAAGTCAAATTTACACTTGCTGAACCTGCTGAACTTTTTTGTGTGCTCGGAATACACCGGGAGAATGAATTTATCAGAAATAATTAATGTTTTTATAGCAGACACTGATTACTGCAGCATCACATTTCAGCGCTGCTGTATATAATTGCAAATCATTTCCTAGAGGTGTCATGCAAAAGCAAAAGATTCCTGAGTAGCGTAGTGTCCACAGAATGTGAAATTAATGCTTGTATAGTCCAGGACTACATGTAGAGACTCTGCTTTCTTTTCTTCTTTCTAACCTTGTTGATGTCATGAATATCAATTTGCATCTCTCCCTCACTTTTTCTTTTTTTCTACATAATTTAACACTCCATTTAGTCATCCTTGGTAATGCAAATCATATCCATTCTCCTGCCAGACTACAAGGTGATCTCAATTGTATCTCTTAGAAATGAAAGATCAATTTTTCTTCATTTATTTTTACCCAAGAAAAACACTCTCTCTTTTTAAGCCTTTTGATAAGAAATAATTCAGAATCCCAGGAATTTCAATTGGGGAGCAAAGTTGTAAGCATCTCTTCTCACTTCTTCCCTTTCAGCCTGTCTGCAAAACATGATTTGAAAAATGCTATTAAAAACACTATTAAATTCACCAGCAACTGAGAAGCTACAGAAATGTTGCAGAGGTCACGGGGAGCAGCAATTCCTAAACATGTGAAAGAGCATCTGATGTCACAACTAACTCTCTAGTCTACCTAAGATGTCCTAAAATCTTCTCCTCTTGGTGATAGGGGTCCTTAGTGTTCTTAAAASGGAAATCCAGGAAAAGAACAGAGATGCAATGTGGAAGGTCTGTTGGTTTGGCTGGTTTTCACTTATTTTTTGTCATGTCCTTAACCACGGTCTGTGACTCCTGTCGATGGCGTGAGCTGCAGAGGGTTGTCTCTGTGCTCAGTACATGCCTCAGGCTTCTACCCTTAAAGGCTACTGAGGCCTAAAATTTGTTCACATTGACAAATTTAGCGTGGAATTTTGATAGTGCATCATACCTTGGGCTGTTGGAATTGGGTAATTCAACAGTTGCTGCTGCTGTTTAAGTCTGGTCCTTTTGGGCCTCAATTCACTTCTGTTGTTAATTTGGTGTAGTTTTGGTTTTACGCAGGTGGAGATGGTTGAGAAGCTTTCATGCGAGAGAAAAAGATACCAAAAATATTCTTTAAAAATTCCTGTTTCCATGGTTTAAAAGCTGTAATCATTCTAAATGCTTAATGTTAGCCCAGTGTATATCTCAATAGCTGTTCACTTCAGTTGGTTCTGTAAGYTTATCCTATTAGCACCCATGTGTGTATATGCATTCAGATGCATGTTTAACCTATATATGTTGTGTAAAATATATATATTTATCCATTTGAAGTTACTYATTCTTCTGTCTGCAGAAATGTCTTGCTGCCAGCTGCCTGTATCAAAGGAAGTGAGCAGCTGAGACATTACAGCCTTCTAATTTTGTGTGTTTATCAGACACAGCTTCTTTGCTGTACATTTTCCAGAGAGTTTATAGTCCACTAGGGCTTTTCTAAAGGGAGGATTTCRTACTGGGGGATCTTAAAAATGATGAAGCTGACCTGCAAATCCATTTACCTTTTCTTCCATGCAGTCTGTTCTACTACCTGGACTCTAAAATAGAGAAGATGCCTGTCATGCTACCCCATCTTTTAATCCAGCATTAAGTCCTTTGTGATAACTTTCTTATATTTGCTCCTTCCAAATAAGATGCAAATTGTAAGATACAGGAATCATCTAARGGCAATTGTTTGTTCCAGGTAGAGTGGGACCGGGTTTGTTCAAGGTGAAGTGCTGTGTCAGTAATTTAATTTTGATTTTTGTCTGTGCCAGAAGGCCTGTTCCCACATCATGGTGATGGCCCTGGATTTGAAAACATGGTTGCAGTAGCTGAGGCACTGACAGGAGGGAGAAAAATAAATAAAAAGGCAAACATGGGTGTGAAATATCAAGCATTTCCTGCTTGCAGTAGCAAATGYGTGGCTGTTATGCCTTGGCTCCTTGTGGCTCATCTCTGCATATGGAAATCAAATTGAGTCCTCAGGATGAGATTCAGTCCTTGCTTTAAAAATGCCTTTAACATCACGTGCTTAGCTCTAAGCACATGATCAGCTCTACGCAGGCCAGGGCTTTCGATGGGATTAGGGCGAGTCCTGTTCTTCCCRGCCTTGGCTGGTGGCAGGAATAACYATTCTGTGATGYTCTTTGCTGGAAAACACKTCTMCCCTCTTGYTCCTTTGGCCCGTGGTCCTCCATCCTTCACAGGGCTTCCCTGGTGCTTATTGACAACCAGCCCCGTCACACGCAGCCTCTTCCRCCCAGTCCTGGGAAGGTACCAAGGCCAGCACAGCACCGTTTATCTGCTTGAAACCCCGTTTCCAAACGGAGCAGCTGTGAGCACACGGTGGATGCTTCATAAAACTGACACCCTGGAAGGGGAGTCCTAGATCTGTTTTATATGCTGCAGTAAAGGTGATCCTTGGAAATTGTTTGCTGAATAACTCCACAGTCTGCTATACATCACTTTTTATTGTCGATAAGGAAGATGTTATCGGTATGGCTTGCCTTGTAGAGGAAGGTGGCAAGACATTGAGTTGACTGAAAATCTTATATTCCACATTAAAGACTTCAGTGGCTACTGGGAAAAGAAAAGGTTCCCCCTGATGTTCCTGGGCTTTAGGCTGCTCCTAAAGTTTATCCGTGTTTTCAAATGCTGTACTGGCACGTCCTGCTGGAGCTCCAAGGAGGCTGCCTGGCCTTGTGTGAGGGAGTTTTATTTTCCAGTGCCATTTGGTGGCAGCTTGCTGTGAGTTACTGACTTGTGTTAGCAAGCCAGTTATGGGCTTGGAAGTATCCAAGGTCTCCAACCTTGGAGCTCCAAATTGCACCGCCACCTAGTAAATACAGTTAGGGTGTTTTTATGAGAGCTGCAAATTGTGGGCTATTAGCAGAGAGTGATGGGTTTTATGAGCAAAGCAGGGTCTCTTTCAAGTATGTGGCAGGTCGTGATGGGGTGGACTCKCTCCCAACACGTGGGGGATTTACCTTGGCCACTGCCACCGTCACTACTAGAGAGGAAACCCATTACTGCGTGGTATGAGAAACGGTTTACAGGGTAAATTTTAAAGGGTGGGCTGCTACTACCCGAGAGGGCTTTGCAGCTTGTGTCTCTCCTAAATCATTTGTGTTCATTCAAATCACACAAAGGAATTAAAATTGAATGGTGGTCGTGGCAAAGGGCACCTTTGCCTGTTGGGTTGGTCTGAACATCATTATACAGTTTCTGCCCCTGGATGGAATTTCCTGTCTAGGAAGGGAAAGTGTCCTTTAAGTGTTGGTCATAGGAGATACACATTTGTATGGGATCTGTTCTGTTTCTGTAGACCTCTGGGGTTATAACGGGTACTAAGACATGGACCCAGCTGCTTTATGTTTGTGAAAGGAACCAGGAGATTGGCTGCAATGAGGGGAATAGGGCCTTAATGACTCCAAAGGTCACTTGCCATTTTTTATTATTATCCGGTGCTTAGGCTGATAACTGTTTGTACCTCTGCTTTAAAAGCCTGAGCTTGGACTCTCTAAGATAACAGTGTAAATCATAGCTTAAAAGAATCACTCACAACTTAGGTTGATCTAATTTTAATTTAGGAGCTTCCCTGAGGCCCAGACAAGACTCTGCAACTCCTCTTATTCTTTTTCTGGTTTGTGGGCTCTGCATTGTTAAATTCTGTGGGATTTCTGCCTTTAAATATGTAGTAGAGGGATTTCTTAGCCTGATGCTTCTTAGGAGCTCCTGGTACAGGACACCTCACATTTTTGCACCTCTCAGCTATTTTCATCTTCTCYGTTGGGTTACTTTGGGAAGAGAGCGTACTTGAGGCTGAGAGTCTGCCACATTTGTCATACGTGGGTTTCATTTAATACTCGGTGCTTTCTTGAGACATCTGCTTTCCAAAGTGTTCCCTTCATCTTTGTAGTTTTGATGGATTTCCAGCTCTTCCCATCCGTTATGGAGAACGGGAATTAACCTTGAGTTTGCAGACTCGCAGTTTGGTCATTACAATATCCCCCGCCTCGAGGTCGGTCTTGCGTGAGCCGGCCGAGGCAGCTGCCTGCATCCCAATGCAGGGTTCCCGTTCACCCCTCCTGCCTCGCAGCCTCCTGCCAAAGCAGGTTGACTGGCTTGTGCACTGTGCCTGTCCAGGAAAGGGCTGCACCAAGCGCTGTTTTCATGAGATTCGTGTTTTATTAGTTCCATCCGTCTTGTGATGCTGCCCAGGCTCTTGCTCTGTCCTTGGGCACTGGTGGTGCCATGGCCAGGATGGTCATTGAGGGCTGCCCCATGCAGTAAGCAGGGATGTAAAAAAATTAAAGCAAAAAACGTATAGCAGCGCAGGTGATTTGTTCTGTGGATTGAGACTGCCAGGTCGGGGTTTGTGCGTGCCCCAGAAGTGCATTGAACGTGCGGCGCACAAAGCAGCGATGCTCTGCAGTTACCCAATGCGTGCAGGTATTTATGTGCAGCACTTGGCTGTAGGAGAAACAGCCTTTTTGCTGCAAATGAGGCCACCTGTTCCTCCTTCCCTGAGCTGACAGGTTTTAGTCTCTTCACCACAAGTGGGTGGACAGTTGGGCTCGATTTACTGGACCGGCTCCTCTAGTGCGACTGCAGCGTAATTATATCAATAATCAGCTCCGCGTGCGGTCAGGGTGCTCTCGGGCACACACGTGCACGCATTCCAGCTCGCAGCCCACTTAGAAAATGCTCATCCTGCTCTTTGTTCAGAGTGGTTGGGCTCCGTGGTAAATATGGATTGATTTTTTGGAAGCACGGAGCTGTTACTCCATCGACCGAGCATGTGTGGTACACGATAAACCTTACAGTGACCAATTGTGGGTATTTCATCAGGTAGGACTGATCCTTGTTAGAGGACTGCAAAATATTGGATAATTGATTTATTTTTTTGTTTTTCCTTATTTTTGATATGCAGCTCTGCCTGAAAAATGGCAAGGAGACTAAGACTGGGGTGGTGGGGGCAGGTTGCACAAGCAAAGAATATGAATTTGTTCAGAATGATTGATCAGACCGTTTCGAATAGGCTTTGGTTGTTGCTGTTTTTCTTCAGGGGGAACATAGTCATAATTTGAAACATTATTGAATTTAGTAAGTCTTATWAAAAGATGTATTTTTGTATACTATTTAAAAAGGAAAACGGCAAACACCAGCTACTGCATCTGATACAAACTCACGGATGATCAAAAGGCAAGTATTTTGCTGATCTTCCTGCGGTGGGAGGGAGGAAAAATAAAGGTCCATACACTGAGTTTAACTTTAAGGCAGATGTAGCAGCTTGCTGTCGATATCCTCCTAGGACGTGTTATTTAAGGTACACTTAGAGGCAAGAGYGGTGCTTACGGCACTGAAAATCGAGGGGAATTGGGAGTTTTGAGTGTGCTGATGGCTTTGTGCTCTTAATGTGAGAGAAAGGTGAGCAGAGTCGGTGCTGTTGGAAGGGTGTCGCAGGCAGGAGCTGGTGGGACTCTGCTGCTGATGGGACTCTTCAGCTGCAAGAAGCACTTGGCACAGAAGCAAATCCTAACCGGTTGGGACCTTCCATGGTCCCACATGGGATGGGGTGGAGGTGACACCCATGACGGCAGCCAGAGGCGCTGCCCACCGTGGTTTGCATACCAGAGAGGTTGAGAAACCCAGAAGGAAAAGGGTGGAAAGGAAACCTGACAGAGAGAAATACCTGCTTCCCTCCTCAGGAGGGCTCCTAAGGGTGACACATACCATTAGGAAAACAAAAACTTTTGTTGTTGACTTTTCTGTCAGTTACCAATTTTTGACTAGGCTCTGACTACTTAAAATGAGTAAAAAGTGAGCAAAAGAGTAAAAGTGAGCAACAAGGTAAAAAATATTTTTAGGTCAAAAAAATAAAATATTTTGTCCCTAAAGGCAAGTTCTTAAAAGCATCTATAAAAAGTATTTTGAAAGTAAGTGTTTCAGATAACRAATTCAATATATTTTACATATAAAATGGTGGAAGTTGTTTGCAGGGACATAGAGATTTGTCTCATATGAAGGCAAATTTTTGGTGGTAGGGGAAACATCAAAGCCTAGCTATGACCTAAGTCTTCAATTAGCACTTTAAAAACAAGGGAAATGTCTAGGAAGGCTGCAGAATATTCAGTGCATACCTGAATGAGCTTATGTGTGAATGCCTGAATGTGTGTATTGCAAAGAGGTGGGTCCTTATCTATTAAAATTCTTTTTTGAGCTGAGGTTTAACTAGACCTGTAGCTTCCTCATGCTGTCAAGGAAGAATGTGTTAGGGTTTTATTGGTAAGTGTGTGCACTTGAAGGAGAGTGTGGCATTCAAAATCCCTTGGGAACCTCGTTTGATCGTTTCCTCCCTGGTAATGTTTGTGTTGCTCTTCTGTGACTCTCTTGTTGTTTTCTCACTTTGACTGTCAATTTTGTCTACTCACCAAACAAGTTGTTTCATCTATTTATTTTTATGAAGCTGTGCCAGAGAATGTGTTTATTAAGGTAATTGGATCAGAGAAAGAAAGAGCAAGACACTTCCCCTCTAGACAACTGAACTTTAAATGAAATTACGGGGAGTAACAGGCTGTTGTCTTTCCATTTCTTACCATCTGTCACTTCTTGCCCTATTCAGCCCTGCTTTTCCCGGTGTGTYCCTCCTCAATGCGCTACCAAGGAAGGCTGTGTCAGCAGTAGGTGGACACGGTTGGACACTGAGGATGGTGATGCTCCAGGAGCACCGTAAGACCGTGGTCTGTGTTTTTCTATTTGATCATAGCAGCAATAAATGTATGAGGGGAAGAGTTTGGTTCTCTCCTCACCATGAAGGATCAGTGTGGTCCATCTGTCTCCATCTGCAGAGATTTGTCCCATCTGTGACATCTCGGGCAGTTGGGTGTCACCTGTCATGTCCCAGACTCAGACTGTGGCTTTGGGGAGATCCAGCCTTGTCAACCAAGGGTGYATCTCTGACAAACAGGTTGCTGTCATTGCATCCTTTGCTCTGCTTTCTCACTCTGCTCAGTCGCTTAGCTGCCGTTCCCAGGATGACTGGAATCCCACAAAATGGACTTCTCCTTGCTGGGAGATCTCCTTTCCCTTTGCTGTCACAAGTGTTTGCTGCTGAAGGGAAGAAGCTGCCAAGCAGGTCTCACGAGTGCCTGTAAGAGCCCCTAGCTGCTCTTCCTTGGGAACCAGGCTCTGGATGCTGAAATTTGCCCCAAAGGTAGTTAAAAGCCAGCCTGGAGCTCTGASATTTTCAGAACTGGACCAATTTATTTTGCTTTCTCACCTGCATCTACACACAGTCTGTATTTTCTCCATATGTCACTGGCCTGASCATACAAATAATATTATGCTCTTTTCATCAGTAGTTCTCAGGCAGTCAGGTTMTTCATTTCTACTTTAAAGAAGGAATTCTGTATTTTTCTTTTTTATCTTAGAAATGATTTTGTTCCTGGTTGGAAAGGAAAGCAGAGATGTTTTTGTAACTTCCAATGCCCTGAGATGTGCTCAGATAGACAGTGCTCTGATGGACTTASTGCTGGCATCTCCRTCAGSAAATACTTCAAACAAGCTCTAGTTTGCTCCCGTGGACATGACACCCCATAGCAAYGGGGATGCCTTTAGTCTGAGTGTCYGAGTTCAGTTTCATCTGAAAACAAGACAATTTATGTGCTGTGAGACTGGTCTGCAATGCAAATCGAAGTGGGAATGACTGAGAAACTGGCTTTATAGGTGGCCTCCTAGCCCAAACTGAATCATGAGAGGTAGATGGAGGGTTCTTTAAGGATTTACAAACACTCAAATTTTAGAAAGCTTACTGGATATCTGCAGGAAAGTTAAGAAAAATATAAGCATGTAGTGAACTTGTCTTAGAAGTGTCCCAGCTTGCAGCGTTTTGCAGTCTGTTGTTCAAAGATGGTGCCCTGATGATCAATAACAATTTTTATTTAATAGTCTTTGAGCAATGTATCTCTGGTCCAGAATGATTTTCAAAAATAATTCTGACTTTCCACTGGGATGGTGGTAATGTCAGTTGAGAACTGAGAATGTGGGTGTTCYGAATTATCCACTTAGCCATGTATCCACATCTCTAAGTGCCTAAATCCCCTTTGAAACCTGATCTGAGATGGATTAGATGAGTATTTGAGGATTAATTCTCTCTTATTTTTGCAGTTCCTCCTATGTCCTCTCACTAGGATCACCATTCCTGCACCTGAGACTCTGGCCCTGGTGTCTGTGTGATACAGTCAACCCCAAAATGAGCAAGGCAGGCTGCTAGCTTCAAAGCTTACCTTCGAGCTGCAATGTGGAGGCAGAGACCCCCGTCACTGCCGCCTTCTGCCTCTTTTACCTGTTAAGATACTCTCTAGGAAGGAGATCCATCTTCCATCCCATACCAYATGATATGCAACATCTAGGTAGAATGGGACCAGTTAAGAAAAGAGCTGCAGACTTTTACTGTCTTGCTGTCTCTTGTTCTAGAGTGCTATATTACTATTATTATGTTATATATACACTGAATTGAATAACAGGACTGTGGGAAGCTTTCCTCATGGTCTTCTTCCAGCTTCAACATAACAAGCAATTCGCCAAAAGCAATACCCATGCTCCAAGCTTAATATTAAAGAGGTTATTTTTAGAGGCTTTGCTGCGAAAGCGCAAGCTCCAGCAGAGGGGTCGTGCACTGGTGGATTGCCTGTGTGCTTTGGAAAGCCCCTGTCACCATCCCTGCAGATAAATGGGCCCTTGCTGGACCTACATGCCCAGCCAAAACTGCTGCAGTCAGCCAGCRAGGAGGGAGCAGTTTTCTGCTTTCCTTAACTTTGGTTTTTTGTACCTTTTTTGCTTTTTTTATATTAAAAAAAAAGAGCATTGCATAGTGTTAAGCTATAATTTTCCAGGTAAAGCATATGGGAATCTTATATGCATTTTCTAGTTATCATAATCTTTCCCAAAGCAATCCGAGTGCATTTTTGACCCAACACCCCTGTGCAGATATCGGGTGCTAGTGCAGAGCCTACCCTGAGGGCTTAGGAAAGGAAGCCCTGAGCTGCTTTTCTCTTCTCTCAGCATAGCCCCGATAGAGCAAACCCATTTGGGCACGTTTGGGGAGTGTTGTGTGACACTGACCTTTGCCAGGCTGAACGGAGGCGGATAGAAGCCGGTCGACCGAGGSATGCTGGCACCCAAAACCCTCTCAGTTTGTGATTACTTAAAAATTTGTCTTTGCAGCCCCATAGACAGAGCCAACACCAGCCTAGCAGTCATCCCTAGTAAGAAAGACTGCAGAAGGAAAAAGTTATGTTCTGACAAATTGAACCAGACTTCCAAATGATATTGGCCAAAAGATTTTTTCCAATACTGCTGTGTCTATATGAGGATTTTTCTATGCTGGTAAGAAGCTGTGATTTTTTTTTATTATTTTTTAATTTATTTTTTTTCCCCCTTCACACTCCTAAGTGTCAGAGCTGGGCTGGCAAAAATTTAAATATAGCCCGAGCTTAAGGATGCAAGTTGTATTTTGCCATTACTTTTCAGACTGCAAGTGTGTCACGTACGAGAGCATTTCGCTTCCACGAGTAGAAGATGAAATGAAACATCCATTTACCTTTCATGCACAGAAATGGTAATAGCTGCTGGAGAAAGGAGATGACAATTTATTTTGAACACTAGTCGCTGCAGGACGGTTATAAGGGAGGCAGCGCTGGCCCAYGGCTGCTTTGCAGCTGGCAGCTTTSAGAGTGGCAATTTTGCCTCTCTTTCTGCCTCGGGACGATCTGTAGGTTYGTGAAATGCATCGGCACAAAAGAAGTCTCGTGGTGGTTTCAGGGACAGCKCTTTGTGCCTGTGATTCCTTCCCCTCCAGCCCCCTTGTGCTGCTCTTGAGGTGTGAGTGTTTGATCTCCAGTCTCCATTCGGTGCTATGAAGCCTGGTCATCCATCAGGCTTCTTTCCTGTGTTTTTTAGGGGGGTTGCATGGGATTTATCCATGTGATTTCCACTGCAGTAAAAAAAAGAAATAAGCCTCTTGCTGACCTGAAAGTGTCAGCAATATACTTTATTACTATACTTTATTACCCTGTCCAACCTGTATCCAAATGAAGAGAAACAAATTGGGCATTAGACCCTGTCCAGAAAGGGCTTCCAAGTGTCTTCAGCTCCTTGCTAAACCCAGAGCAAGGGGCTCAGTCCAGGTGGTCGCTGGCAGATTCAGAGCAGCCCAACCTCATGCAACTGAGCTGCTAAAGCAGCCACTCTGGAGCAGCTCAAAACAAGCACTTTAAAAACACTCAAAGAGGTAAAACACTTTAAAAACACTCAAAGAGGTAAAAGTAGACTTCAAGCTCATCTGAGGAAAATACAAGGGAACCAAAAATCTTGAAAAGACAAAGTGAGTTTACAAATCAAGAGGCAAAGCTACCAGGCAGGGCTCTGATTTTCCCAAGCGTTGCAGGAACCYGAGCAGCCAGGGAGGCCGTGGGCTCATATGGAAAGCAAGACATGGATGACCCTGGTCAAGTCACTTCACTGCTGCTGGCCTTGCTTTTCCCTGGCCTGTCTTAGGTATTCAGAGTGCAAACTCTTCCCAGCTGGGATGTCACTGTGGGTTCAYGTGGTGCCAAGCTGGAAAGCGCCCTGAGCGATTCTGAGTTCATAGGCATGCGGTAGAAAATACCTAATAAGCTCTTCTGTTAATGCATGAAGATCAGGTATTACAGCTGCTGTGGAAAGAAAATGCAGAAAGCACAAAACATTTATAGACAGAAGTCCGATTTATTTAGTTATTTATTTTACATTGCTAAGAAGGCCTGAGCCACAGCTCAAATAGTCACTTCTGTTAAAAAATGAGCTRGCTATTTTTATAGCACACAGTTGTTTTGGACAGGATATGAAGAATATTACATCTGATTGAAAGTATAACTGCAGCAGAGGTGGGCAGGATGTAATTACTCAGATTGCACTTTGGCCAGGACACCAAAAATATGTAGCATAAAATGCTCCCAGGTTGTCATTGCTTTCAGTGTCCAGGATGGGTACGTAAGAGCTCATCCTCCCCCTGCACAATTCCTGCTAATTCTCCCTCAAAGGACAAGTGCAATCTATTGAATTGCTTGGCCCATTTCATGCAATACTTTGTTTTGCTTAACCACCTCTCTTCCTGAAGTGCTCCAGATTCAAACCTGGTAGCTTTTAAAAGCTGCCCAACATGGAGTGGCTGCAGAGATCAAGACATTMTTAATTTTGTGACACATGTGTTTTAAACCCTCCCTTATTCCTGGAGATGGAAACATGCCTCTCGGATGGATTAGGCAAAGAGGGGCTGGTGGATGTGTGCATGTGTTAATTGTGCAAGTGCCTCACAGGACATGGCCATAGGAACCTGCAGGGCAGCTCTGGGATTTCCTCCTTGGTCCAGATACTAGGGACACAGGGGTTTGTGTATTGGGAGGTGGCTTGAAGAACTTGCCTAAGTCAGAGGACTAGTCTTGAAGCTGTTATCTAATAATAGAGCAGACTTAAATGAAACCATTGGCAGGGAGAGGAGGGAAGTTTTACCAGTTTCATTTTCTCACTCGTGCCATCATACAAAACCTACTGAGTAATTGCAATAAGACTAAACTTCTTGTCATCTCTCTCTAAATCACAGCTCCCTTCCTCTCTTCGTGAAGATAAGGAGCCCTGCAAAGTGCAATTTTAACTTGAAACTTTTAGTCTGGTTTTTATGCATATAGGATTTTGTGCAACTGGTTCTCATGGGTTTCTATTTCTGATAGCACTACTCATGTAAACAGATTCTGCCTGAGAGTAGCGGTTTGCAAGTTAAACCATTCCCCAAGATATTTTTTTTCTCACTAGGAGTGGTTTGTGGCTCTATATTTGAAAGCTATTTGATACTGAATATATAATTACTGTAATCCAGAAATGGATGACACAAAGTTGCATTCAAAATATGCGTTAAACTTTCCACCACATATGGTCTTCCTGTTTTCTGCTTTTACAACTCCTTGGACTTACAAGAGTTGSTTCTTGTTTACACCTCTGTGAAAACACAGGAGTTGTCCCCCCTAAACAGCTGCATATTCTTTGGAGAGAATATATTGATTGAAATCCTGCTACCGGTCTTATTAATCTCAAGCAGTATTGACTTATGTACAGTTGTACCTACCTGCAGTACATGTGGAAAACTCACAAAATAACAATATCAATAATGTGCTGAAACAGGAACAATCATTTTTTAAGTAACAAATGTGCCATATTAAATTCTACAGGTATTTGGGGCACATTTTTACTTTCAGAGGCCCAGCATACAACTTCATTGACACCAATACAAATAACAAATAAATCTATTGCATTCGATGCAATTACATTTGTGTTAGAGCCAGTATAAGAGAGTCTTAGAGCAATCATTTGTCAAATGAGAAAGTAGGACATGGCATAAATACCATCTGTGGAGAGTRATTCATAAGACAAGAATGCAGCATAATCAGTTAAATAAACACTACCCTTGTGCTTTGTGCTCTAAATGGACCTTGCTCCAGCACAAAATGGTGTAAGGTCAAAGCAATTGCAGGGACATGTGGAATTTGTTATTCTGATTCTTCAAACTGCGAGGAATTAACTTGTTTTTAAACTGGAGGAAAGCCAGAGACCTGCAACTATTTTTCCTGCTTAGACTGAGAAATTAATTTCTGCGCAGAGAGATGTGATACGAGAAGTTGGAGCAGGTCCTGCTCCTGTGCATCTCTGTGCTGCAGAGGGCACCTAACTGGCCTAGGGAGGTTGCTGCTCTTTCTATGGCCAACTCAATGAGTCTCCATGATGAAGGATAAATGGTGGAGATGTGAAAAAGTTTCTGCATGAAAATAACTCCAACCCRGTGCTGACCATGCTCTTGAGGCATGGGCAGCTCTGTTAGAAGTGTGAATTTGCTGATCCTTCTGGGAAGCTGCAGGAGGGCTCAAGGTCTTGAGTGAGCAGTGGTGGGACCCCAACAACAGAGCTGCTGAGTGAAGGCACCTTCAGTTCCATTGCACGACAGGCTGACTTTTCTCCTGAGCATGGTCACAGCACGCAAATTCAGTCTCAGTCGATGTGAGACAGGCAAATWTAAAAGCAGTGCTCAGCCTTTCCATGGCAAATGAAGAGGAGTGATTCAAGGCAAACTGCGGACAAGAATATTTCAGCCCTTGCCCATTTTCTTTTTTTTTTTTTTTCTTTCAAATGTGGGTGGTTTTTTTTTTTTTTGGTAAGGAGTTTGTTCTCAATATTTCATGTACATAAGGAGAAGCCAATGGTTTTGGCAGTCATGACTCCATCATATGTGAGATCCTTCAAGGTCAGAATAGCAAAACTAAATACATACCTTAGGAATGCATTAAACATATAAACAGCTATTTTAAGAGGAATGAGACTGTTGTGTTGAAAGACATCATATCCTTTCCCCTCCTCGCCCCTTAATTATTTGTATCATTTTCAGCCCTAAACTTCACTACTTGAGTATTCAGTATTACCATAACAGTAGTGAAACCAAGCCCATCTTCCAGAAGGGTTTGAAATCTCCRTGTTGAGAAAGAGAGGGATAAAGGTGGTGAGACTTGTCCAGAGTTGCCCTGTGAATAAGCAGCTAGCTGAGGAGCAGAGCTGGCATCCCGTGGTGGACAAACTGAAATTGTTTCTCCAGGTTATGTGGCCTCTGCATTATCGTTTCTGCTCAGGTCTGTTCCTTTAGCCATTGTCACCCTCCCATCCAGCACCATTTCTGCCTGCAGTGGACTGAGGCCAGGAAGAAAATACCCGTTCCTTGCTAGTATCAACTGAGTCGCTGAAGATTGGGTGCTTTACCATCCCGGGCTTCAAATCCTCGTGTCAGGAGCGCTCGGCCTGGGTGTGCCGCGTTGGACCGGCTCCCAACGCATTTCGATTGYATTAATCACAGCTCGGATGACTCCAACATATCCGTGCCCCGAGGGCTGGGGAGGCCGGCAAGGATGTGTTCCCCTCCGAGCCCCTAGGACTTYTTGTTCCCGCCTGTTCCAATAATAACAAAGGAAAAGCTTTTCTTTGGTGGCATTTTGGCATTGCGGCTGCTGTGATTCATCAAGAGGTATGTAATAATGAGAGGAAACTTTTCAAAACTTGCTGGCACTGGAAGGAGGCAACTGTTTATTTCAATCCAGCCTGCTTGCATTTTCCCCTCTCCTTATACTGTTCCATTTGTGAAAGGGAATGTAAGTTACCAACATACTCCTAAGTATACAAAGAAGATGAGCTTTTTAGCAACTCTATGGAAAGTACAATTCTAAATCTCTACTAAAGTGCAAAAAATATTAAATTCAACCAAATTCTAGTATTTGGGCACTGTCTGAAGGACAAAAGCTTTTAAAAACATTACAAATGCGCTAGCTTAATTTTCCAGTGTGTGATGGATTAGCTTTAACATGCATTTTAATTTGTCGTTGGATTTTATCAGCTGTAGACAAAGTTTGATAATCTCTTCTTGTTTAATTAGCACAATCCTCTTAGGAGGGAGGAACGCACACACAATCATAATTCAGTGCGTTTTGTGACAATTTCCTCCTGACAATGCCAGCCGTGGTCTTTCCTCGAAGCATCGTGACGTGTTTGTGTCCTKGCTTCATGTGCTCGTGGGGGGTGGGAAAACAGGGGAAGTGGTGCTAGAAAAACYTTTCCTTGGGGTAAAGAGCCAAGAGAACTTGTAAATGGACTGCAGAAATAATAGCCAGCTCCTCAGAAAGCAAGTGGCACACTAGCCTGGAGTCTGTTTTCCAAGTGAAATRACTCATGAACATTAAGGCTTTGTGCTGCACGGGTAACGTCTGGATGTGGCCTTTGATTTCCCGACAGAACTAAGCATTTGTTGTTGTTTTTCTGGAGTTTGAATCATTTCCCTGGGACAGGAGCTAGTGCTTTCTGCTGACTTAAACCAGAGGAAATTTGGTTGCCTTTATTTGGCCTRCCAGGTCTGTCCTTTTCATGCAAAWGGAAAGTTGCCTCTTTTGGTCTATTTTGGCATACGAGCAGAGGTATTCTGTGTAACTGGGTTTGCAGGGTTAACGCCTCTGGAAACCCAGTTGTCATAGGCAATGGAAGGCCCCGAACAGTCCTGCAGCGAAGCAGGGAGGAGTTGYAACCATTGCAGCAATTCCAGGCTTGTGGAGGAGCCTTCCCTGTGTAACCATGGGGGCTGGAGAGCCAGAGATGCCCTGGACTCCCTTCTCCACACCAGKGAGGTCCTGCAGAAGCAGGGGTGACAATCTGGACACCAACATGTCACTTGTGGCTCATGGGCTCATCTCATGTGGTTGAGTCTGGCTGTGCTCTRCAGAGACGCTCTTCCATTGGGAAGCGCTCTTGGAATTTTGTGCTGTGTAAGGCCAGAGCAG
This sequence comes from Eudromia elegans, assembly GCA_003342815.1. Taxonomy (NCBI): domain Eukaryota; kingdom Metazoa; phylum Chordata; class Aves; order Tinamiformes; family Tinamidae; genus Eudromia; species Eudromia elegans. The sequence continues at coordinate 1,196,252 of PTEX01000011.1, forward strand.
GCTCAAGTTTGTTGTGTATGATATATGTGYGCACACATATAGCCATAGTAACTTGACATAAATATTTTCATGCCTGTTTTATTCCATAAGGCTTTTAGGTCAGACTTTAGGAGGACTGGGCTGTAWTTTTTTCTGTTAAGCCCTTCTTTGACTCTCTGTTTTTGTAAATTGGAATATTCCTCRCAGTTTTGGGGGGCCGAGTCATGGTGATGACCTGGGCCGTATCGTTGGAATATCAAGACACCAGGAACACTTTGAGGGCAATTCTCTCAGGAAAGGTTCCTTTGGGCTCCTCTGATATGGTGCTCGGTGAAACTGTTTTCCCATCCTACTGTTTYCCAGGCTGGAGCAGCCACATAAACCCCGGCCATCTGGAGCAGGGTTATTGGGYATGTTTGCAGGCATGGTCTCAGTGAGCTCATTCTGACCTTTAGTCTAAGCAACAGTGCTCTGACGTGTGGTGGTTTGTAGCCCTCTCAATCACTTTTGAATTAGAATTCTTATCTATAGGGCTTACTGCAAGAATTAAGGACTAATCCTTGATGAACTTGTGCAGGATGGACCAGATTGTGTTTTCACGTAGTTTCCAGAAACCTCCTTGATTTGACCGGCTCTGACCAAATTACTTTAGTCATGAAAATCCCAGAGCTCTGTTTAAAAAGGAGTGAGGTTTCGGATGGAGCCTGCGTGGGAATGAGAGTCATAGGGATGCAAAGCATGAGGGCTGCTGGCTCTGCTAATGAGCCCCATCCATGTGCCCATGGGCAGCTCGGTTCCCAGTGAGGTGTGAGGCTCAACAGCAGACGGTGACGGCTCCATCTTCACCTTCCTTGTGCCATCGTGCACTGCAGGGTGGTGAGCTGCTGCTCTGGAAATATTGTGAGAAATACACATTATTACCTGTTAAAACGGTGCTCAAGACCTGCTTTACGTTTTTGGACCCGGCCTTGGCTCCGGGTCTGCTCTCCGCAGTTTTTCCATGCTAAAAGAGATGGAGCACCCTTGTGTCTGGACCACAGGGGAGGATGTCTTGAAACAAATCTCCCCTGAATATGCCTGAAACGAAGCAAGGAGCATTGCAGTAAAGCAAAACCAGTAACAAACGTGCTCATTTTTATTTGGGGAAGCACAGAGTTTCCTCGCTTCTTGTGTATGCCCGACAGAGCAGTTTAACATCCTTTTTACTCATCTTTATTCCACAGCCTTTCTGATTTGTGTACGGAGGTTGCAGTATTGATTTGCTAAGACTCCCTGGGCTGTTCTTAGGCAGATTATTGTTGGTTTGCCTGCTTTGCTGCTGGCTGTAGTTGGCAAAAGGAGGTAAGTACTTTGCTCAGAGAGGCAGTGTAAATCAGTGGGTAAGCTAGATGGACAAGATAGACCCAGGAATTCTGCGCCTGGTGCTTCACATCCTCCCTTTGCCTATCAGTAAATGTTATCACTATTATTATTAAGATTTTAAGAATCTAAAGCAATGTGTGTTTTGCAGTGCAAGCAGCAGGAGGCACAGCTGAGCACATCTGACTCAGTCCAGTGCAATGTGTGCACACTAATGACTTCATTACCTTATTTGTCTCTGTTATATTTTGAAAAGTATATTATTATTCTTTTACCTGCTCTTTAAAGAATACTTTCTTTATATACTGCATTGTAGACTCACTTTCCTAAAGCATTAATCACCAGCATGAACAGTTAGAAAATCTGCTGTTTTAGGAAATTGTAGTCTCCAGAGTTACAGATTTCTTTGATATTGGGAATTCTTTCCCTTCCAGGGTTATGCTTGCAGCTAGGATTGCSTTTATATTCAGCAGATGAGATTTAGTTGGAAGATTTCTGGAATAATTAAGGATTCAAATGAAAATTATTGCACATCCTGGGGTTTTCATTATATAAACACTTTATATAGGAGGCTGTATTTTTTAGAGCTTGGATTAAGAGCGTAATTGATGCTCCCTTGACRTTTAGGGGCTGTCTGCAGTGCAGTGCTCTGTGGTGGAGATGACTCCCTGCAGTGTGGAGCATTGCTCCTCCGGGTCCTTCCCATGCCCTTGCTGCAGTTGTCCCCTCTGGTTCCGCTGTCCCCAACACGTCACCCTGCAGTTGGCTGTGCCTCGTACCACGAGAGCCATCAGGGCACACATGCCAGAGGAAGGCTACGAGCCTCCACATCCCCTGCTAGATCTGGGGCTAATTGACATGCACTGATACCCTGCTGGGCTGYCAAATCACAGCCGTAGCCCCGATAAAGGAGGGACACGTGTGTTTGGCAGAGAGGTCTTGTTCTGTCTGTCTGTGCCTGTGCTTCCCCACTCAGCAGATGAAGATAATCTTTGATTCCCTCAGGAGAAACAGAGGGAGGTTTTGTTTATGCCTGTCAACTATAGGGGGATACAGAATACAAACATCTGAGTGTTACTTGAGAGGGAGGAAGCCAGCACAGAGAGGTGACAAGAGGAGCGGGTCTGGCTCAGGGATGTCAGCGTGCCATTCCTGCCACTGGCTCCTGATCCTCAGTCACTTCCACTGCTCTTTAATTTCATGTCCCAGGGACCTGAGCATGTGCATGGTGAGAAATGACCCCTGCCTGGAAGGAGGTTGAAACTAGTGGAAAAAGAGATGGAAAAGCTGTGAAGGAAATAAGAAACAAGCAGTGCAGGTGGAATGGAGTGCCACAGCCCAGCATTAGGAGCAAAGCACCCATCTCCTGGTCCATTATTGCTGCTTTGGGCTCATCCTCCTCTGTTTTGTGTGAAAGACGGATGGCCAGAGATGCAACATTGGTGAGAGCTTGTGAGCAGATGGAGGGTGGTGCATGAGGTGCTACAGCAGAGCTCCCCAGCCCTGGTGCTAGCCTGGATTTTCCATCCAGGAGAGGACAGGGCGGGAGCTGCTGGATGGCTACGGGCTGCAGGATCTCCTTGGTACCTGGTGGAGACGCAGCCAGGGCTGCTCCTGTTGGGTTGAACGCTGCAGGAATGTGGCACCCCAGCCAGGGAGCTGTCAGGGAAGGGATCTGCCATGGAAGCGGATGCCTTAGTGCTAGGAGCCATCCCAGCTGTCCCTCATCCCAAAGCCGTGTGCTGCCAGTGAGAGTTTTCACATAGATTTTAACAGGCATTACCTTCYCTGAATAATTTCTTTGACTAACTTGGTCATTTAACATTTCTAAATTAAGTATAAATTAAAAAAAAAAGTAGGGAAAAAATGGTTGGTTGTCTGCTACCAATTTTTAGAGTGTAATATTTCTGAYAGTATGTATAGGTTTCTCCATGGACAAATGATCTCATGAATTATTGGGMCATTATTAATTAAAAATTACAGCAAGACAACTTTCCAGCAGCAAAAAAAAAAAGACTTAGAGTTAATTATAAATGTTGTAAAAGGTGTAAGAAGATTCATAATCCAGCTCATCCTTTCTTTCTGCTTCAAGTTTCCCACAAAAACAGTTAAAATATGTTGAAGTTTAAACCTACTAAATCCTCTTCAGCAAAAAGACCTTAACCCAATGTAGATGCTTTTATGCTCTTGGCCAGAATGTGTCCACAGGCATCAAATACCATCTAAACTTTAGAATCTGTCTGCGGTATCTGAGCAGAAGGGCATTGTTTTTTGTTTGGTTTGGGGTTTTTTAGGGTTATTTTTAGTTGTCATACACTAAGAAAGACAAGATGAAATTCAGTGGCTTAATGATGATTACACTGGTACGATAAAAGTGAGACAAGATTCCTTGAAATCCTTTTGCAACAGTAATGCAGACAATGTGCTATATGGTAAAGCAGGGCAAAAGTAGATATTTTCCAAATGAGATCTGGTTGCATAGGTGAGGACCYCTTTAACATGTGATAGCAAACAGGATACAGCTTATTTATTCTGTGAGCACTTTAACATCCCTTTTAAACTGGAAAAGTGGATTTCTGAGTCTTTGCTGCTTTGGGGCGGAAAGAGGGAGTTTCTTGTTTTCCAAGGTGATGGCACAATCATGATGGTGACTTGAAGTTATTTTCTACTTTTCCCATGTTGTTGTTATTACCTTTTGTCTTGATTTTCTTTTCCCTGGTTACTGAAATTCCCATTGTTCAAACATACTGTATTATTTAGGGTTGCACATAACTGCGTGATATCGATAAGTCCCCACGTTATCACTAAATCAGTGACATTTTAGGTGTGCAATTGGCTGTTCACAGAAATAGGTTATTTGTACAATGGTGCCTCTCAACCTCTTTCCTTCAACAGGATATTAAAAGCAATATTCCAATATTCTTTCCTCATTTAACATTCTGCAATTGATATTAGGTCTGCTTTTGTTGTGCTGGGCCTTATGCTTCAAAAAGCAGAGAAATATTTGCTTTGCACAGTAGGATGCTGTGTAGTGGAATAACTGTTTCCCAAGCTGCWGCAGCAGCAGCACCAAGTCCCTTTTAGCTCCTTTCTCCTCCTAAGCAGCATCCCAATCCTACCTCCCCCTTTCTGTGTGCCTGAGCTGTGCATCTCACCAAGGCCTTCCACCCTGGGCATCAGATAGATGTTCTTCTACGCCCTCTTCCACGATGCTTCCCTCAGGATTTCTCTTATTTTATGGACTAATACCTACTCCAATCTCTTCACTTCTGTGAAACATGAAAATGTGATTCTTTGGTTAACAGTTTTGGGGGTTTTTTTAGACAGCTTAATAGCCCCCAGCTCTCCCTTTGTGCTTGATAATCCCTTTGATCTTCTTCACTCTTGGCTCCGCAAACTGCCCTAAGACTGGTGCTATCTTTAATCTTTTTCTTTTGCCATTGATCAGTAATATTCCCTTTTGCTGCTTCTCTGTGATTCCTTTGCAGGAATTGCAGCTGCGTTCCCACCGTGTCTTCATGGAGGAAATGTCATAACATGGGTGGCGATTCCAGGGGGAGATCGGTCGTTGGAATGAGTGGAGTGGGGAGAAAGGTTAGGATCAGCAGCAGCAAAATATTGGACATTTTGGCCTTTTTTGTGTTTCTCTGCTATGGTATGTTTTCTATATAGTGAAAAACAACTAAGGACTAAGTTGTTAACTCGGATTTGAAGTCTTTTCTTTCAGGCTTTCTCCTGCCTTTTTAATACTTGAAGAAGGAGTTTATAAAACTTCTTAGCTTCTATTTCTAGTCTCTCTCAACGATTTGTGGACAAAATCATATCCTTTTACATGGCAAGCATGATGTTTTCGAGAGAAAATCATAACAATTCAGCTAGAGATATGAGAACACCTAGTTTCTTTCTGTTACTTGAAGTAGGTCATTGCCCACAGCAGTTTAGCTGATGATGCTGCCAGTGATAGCAGCAGATGCAAACTAAAACCTCACCTTTTTTTCCACAATTATAGTGCTTAACTGCATTAATAATAATTTTTTAAAAAAATCACTGTGAAGAAAGCGAGGCCAGTGTGACTCAGATTTGCAAAAGTAGGCATTGGATCAAAAAGGCCCCTCTCACCTATGTTCATTATCCTGGAGATAATTGCATTTGAATGCAAATATGCKTCACCTGCCACACTTTGCTTACAGCTTTTTTTTTGATGTTCTAGGTTGTGAAGGGGACAGAAGGAGATGGATTTGCTTCTGCCTATTATATGTATAAGGAGTCTTTGCAAAGTTGGAACTCAAATGTGAGTCAGACTTCGAAGTGCTCCAAGGAATCAACTGCAATTACAAACTTTTATGAAACTAGAATTTGCATTRCRTCAGTGGGACAAATGACTKGATGTTAATTGGAAGATTTGAAGTRGGCCAGAGTTTGAGCCAATGGAATCTGCTCATAGGTGGTTATAGTATCCTGCTCTGTCCTGCTGCAGATAGGGATGAGGTGGGAAAGAAGGGTCCCTGCCTCCCAGATCCCGTGTTATTCCAAAGGAGGATGATTGTATTAGGTGAAGTGGGGACAGAATGAACTTTGCTGATTGGAAAAAAAGTAAAGCAGCAAACTGTATCCTGTTTGCATATGGCTAAATGTTTAATTTGCTAATGAGGCTGCAAGAAAGGACTGGGAGATGTTTGGGTTCTCCTGGATTATTTTAATCCTTCCCTTCCTCCCACCCTGACCATGGTACATAACTGTGTGAACACTGAATGCAGAAAGTCAAGGACACTGAAAGGGTATAAGACTGAGAAGTTCAGAGTGATAGGTACCCTAATAGTGCCATTTAAATTTGGGGTTTGCTTTTTTAATTAATCTATTTTCAGCTTTTTTGCTGAAGTGATCTTTTTGCTTATTTGAAATTCAAGCAAGCGAGAGCTGCTGCTGCTTCGTTCACATGACTGAAGGTTTTGCATTCTCAGAGGAAAGTATCTCCTCCCCATAGCCTTGTGTTTGGACTTTACAACCAGAGACGAAGCTGAGTTCCCCTATTAGATCGGAGGCTGCTGGTGTTGAAGTGYCAGGTTCTGTGATGTATAGCAGAATGTCATCTGTACAGAGAGAAATTCTCTTCTCCACTCCCCCTATATTTATACCTTGTATCTGTGAGTTATTGCATATTCTCCTGGCCAAGGTCTTGATTGCCTGAGAAAAGAGTAATGGGCGTAAGGGAAAATTCCTGTCTGGCTTTTCTCTGGAATATGAAAGGTGAAATATCCACCCAGTCCGTGCACGAGACAACTGAACATAGAGCTTAATTTGCTTCATAAATTCATTTCTTAATCCTATATGGTGCAATTCTGAAAAGACATGAAGTCCTCTTACTCTTTCCGACACTTCCCCCGGTGCAATTACCATCGCTGTCACTTGTCCTACCGGAATATCCGGCAGCCCCTCCTGGAATCACGGCTGCGTTCCACAGACACCAGCATCGCACCAATCGTGTCCTGAAGACTTAAACAAATAGGACAAGTCTCGCATAAATGGGAAGATAGGAGATTTGCCAAGGTCACACTATTCAATAGTAGCAGACAGTGGCAAACAGCGCTGGAATATGCCTCCAAGCTTGGCCTCTCCTGATTCCCACTCCAGCTACATCACTACTCAATTACATCTTACTTATACATATTATTTTACTCAATAGTGCACAATATCAAAACCCAATTGTTTAAAATCTCCAAGAGAACAGATCAAGGGATAGTTTTCTTGTGAGGTGGTTGCAGGGAAGCGTTAGCGAAGTGCAGCCAGAAATGTTTGTCTCCTTCTGAGGAACCAGTTTTGCTAGAGAAGTGAGCAAAAAGGGACCAACGTGCTTCTGTCTGGCTGTGTTATATTTGACATYTTATAATCTCATAGCTCCTCTTCCCTGGCCTCGAGCACAGCTGTGAATTATGACCAGGGCTGTTTCGAGGGCCACTTTTGGTGCCTTTATGAGGATGTGCCAGGGCTGGAGGGTGGCATAGRAGCACCGCTGGCAGCTCCAGGCTGTTTGTATGTTCCTCTGATTTGGGAATAGCCACGGGCAACCCCCAGGCAGGTTACTGAGGAGTCCAAGAGCCCAGCTGTGACCTGAGCAGTGYAGCTGATCCCATTTACAGGCTATAAGCAGGGTGCCAATGACTGGCTGTCCATTTGCAGCATCCTACCTGAAGAGCTCTGCTTTTGTGGGAAGCTGCAGTCGCTGTTAATCCCAGGGGAATCTAGTGTGCTCCTCTGCCTGCTGCCAAATCCATTGGGCGTTCCCTCTGCGGATTAGGATGTGATTGGTGGCTTTGCAAAGATAAAAATTGTACTTTTAGCATCGTTTACTGATTCTTGAATTATTTATTGTAGCTATGCTGCTGAACCACAGAAGCATTGCTGCTGTGCCTCGTATCCAGATGTCCGCAAGCCCTCCCAGGGCCAGATCCAGTTTTRGCAACATCTGCAACATATTCTCCTGTGGACCAAGGCCCTATTTCTGTTCCCGTTGAACTTTACTGTAAAGGAGACTGTTGACCTCTGGAACTAACTAAATATTGTTCCACCGAGGAAAGGGCATGCCAAGGGGCTGGGTTTCCTTTATGTAAGATCAAAACAAGGTTTCCTAGACTTCACTTAGAAGTAAAGGAGGTGGCATGGAGACCTTCGACACGGTCGGACACCGAAGAGCTGGAGCCAGGGCAGAGATGGGGCACCTCATCTGGAGGGGCTCACTGCAGCTRGGCACCCCAGCGTGTCTTTTGCCTGTGCATGTGAGCTCGGCGGTGGCAAAGCTTGACAGTATGTGGTATTGTGGCRGTATTTGATAGTATGTGGGAGCTACAGAGAGCTTTTTGCTGCCTGCAAAAAAAATTCTTGTCATCTAGTGACCCTCTATTGAAGGTCAGAGGAGAGGATTAGAGCTCCAGTAAAATCAAAGCARTGATACTTTTAAGGACTGACTAGCCACTCTTCAGGAGATGCTGGAATTCAGCACGCTCTTCCTCATCTACATGTATCGTCATGCATGATTAATAAGATGCATCTATATAGAGATATATCTGAGTAGCTTCAAAGGAGCTTGGTGTCAGAATTTCTCCCCTTCATTGCCTGAAAACAGCTCTCCAGGAAAAATGACCATCAAATATATACCAGAGAAGGCTTTTACTTATYTGGGCAGCTGTGAGTAGTTTTTATCCTGTTTTCCTTAAGGCTTTTAGGCTGAAATTTTTTTTCCCCTGTTCTCTTAGGCTTGTAGGGCAGCTTCAACTGCAGGTAAGAATGGGGTAAATATCAGAAAATCCATATGTTATGAGAGATTTGGAACCAGTCTTCRTACTACTCGCAGTCATGTCTGCTTACTAAGTGAAGCAACTGATGTGTTATGAAACTGTGTGTAGGTCCACCCTAGAGTCCCCTGGCATGAGGGAGGCTTTGAGGTAGGCTCACATCCCTATTGCTGGTATTTGTTTTAATAACAGYAATAGTTTCATGTATATGTCACCTCCTAAATGGGTATATGAAGTACTTTATAACCCACTTTCAGAGAGATATGAGAGGCTTAACAATGTTAATTCAAACCCATGCAGCTTGGGCAYGGTATAATTATCGTACGGGGCGTTCATTAAGAATAGAAGTCATGGTGGGGGAGCTTTCTGGCTGAACTCCTGCRAGAAACGAGATGCTTCCACCATCTCCCAGCGGGCCTTCCCATCGCACGCTGCAATGCTCTAATTAACTGTTGTCAAGGGGTTCATTGAATCTAGCAAAGTGGAGTGATCCAGAGGTGTCCACAGATCTGTCAGATACTACCCAAAAAAAGGACTCTCTCTTCTCTGTTGGGAGGGGAAGCTACTTGCTAATGATCTGGTTTCTAACTGTGTTGTGTCCTGGTAGGGTCTACCTTTCCCTAGGACAACAGAGACACAGGAGCTGAAGGGAATGTGGGGAATTGGGGCAAAAAACAAGTCTGACGGGATTCCTAAATGATAGAACCATCAGGTAAGAACTAAAAAAAGGGAAATTTTCTCAAAATTGCAATTTTCTGTGTGCTTAGAGAACATTTGTATAAAAGGTGATAATAACATTTCTCTTAGATGAGACAGGAAATAATGATGAAATAGTGGAACTGAAATATTTGGTGTCTGTTTGGGAAAGAGTTTTWAAAAAAGGCAGCAGAGCTGCATCTTTCCTGGAATCTACATTTTCATGGAAAATCCCTCAGCCCAGGCTGCTGTGTTCTCATTGCAGACACAGCATGGCTAGTTTGCCAGGAGGGCACYTTTGCCCCCAGGCTTGTCCAGACAGGAGGCTTGTTTGGGACTTTTTTGAAGGTAAAAAGACAGTATATGAGGAAGAGTCAGGGAGAGCAGAACATGAAAACCACAGGTCTCTTCCAGTTGGGTTGGAGCCCATGGACCAAGGGCCYGGGTAGCTCTGCATTGGAGCATGGAGGCATCGAATGAACTGCTCAGCTCCCCGAGTTTCCTTTTCTCCCATCGTTTGCTTCATGGTAAGCTCATGCGTTSGTGAGCCTGGGGATTATCCCTGTGCTTCCAATGGACTTAGTGCCTGTGTTATATAAAGGTGTTTCCTCCAGAACTGGTTCCACGTGGAGCTGTGGCTTGGGACTATTATCATTATTTAATGTCACTTCTACAGCAGTGAAATAGTAAAGCTTATTTTATAAAATATATTATCATTCAGAACTTTGTTGTTGGCCAGACAAAGGAGAAATAACTGTACACTGGGTTCAGCCATCTATATAGTGGCTATATCATCAATCAAATCCATAAAGCTTTTAAGCTGTCTTGTTTGAAATTAAGGTTTACAATGCATTACAATGGGAGATTTAAAACTGTGTACACATTTTATCAGCTCCTTGTGACTCTGCGAATGCTTYCCGATTAGGAGGCCCAAACACAGTGGACTTGATTCAAAGCTGACTTTCAAAATTAATTCCATTTATTCTGTAGGACATTATGGTACAGGGGGGAGGCCMGACTCACTTTTCAGTTCTCACAAAAGTCAAAATTAAATTGGAAATGACTTTGACATTCACTGAAATCTAATAAGAGTTGGTGAAACTGCTGAATTAAAAGCTAGATGTTGTGTGAAGGCTTTAGGTAGGACTTGGCATCATACACTGCTTTTCGTGGCTTTTTCACATGACTTTTCTTCCCTTTTCCCTCCAGAAGAGTGATGCCCTCATGGAAGGCATCTTTGGGGCTCTGCAGAAAGGCAGAGGACACYGGCAGCAAAGGATTAAAAAGGAATAAACAGGAAGATGAAAATGGCTGAACAAGGGAGAGGAGAGCATATAAGGATAAGAGAGGTGAGAAAAGCCCTGATGGGCACAGAGTAGATTAACAGTTTCAGGTTAAAATGTAGCCACATTTTCAAGCATGATGGCTGTCCAAGCTCTTGGTTGGTGCTCTTAGACTTAAAAGAATAAGCTTTTAAAAATTAAAATCAACTTGCATTATATTAATGGCTATTTGAGTCATACCCGCTGTCTGCACAACAGCAGGAGAAATCAGAGGCATAGATCAAAGGCATAAATCAAACCTACCCATTCTCCATCCCTGCAACCTTAATAAAGGTTGCGGTCAAGACGGGAGCTGAGTTTTAACTGTAACTATACGAGACTGACAACTAAATGAATGGGAAATGAAAAGCCAGTTTAATTGTTGCCTGTTGTTATTGTCAAAATGACCGGCTAATTAAATATTTATTGTTTACTGGCTTCAAGCATACATTTGGCATGTTGGGATACTGTGTAATCAGTAGATCATACATTTCCCCGGAATAAAATAGTAGCCTCACAAAAGCCTGTTGTGAGGATTAGCTAATGGGCTTGACTCACCCCCTGAGCACCGAGGGTGCAATTTGCAGTTGTAGTTCTTGCTTCCCAGCTGGAAGTGCTTCATGCTCCCCATGCAGCTCTCACTGGGGTGCCTGGCTCGGCAGCCAGAGCCAGGGCTCTCGGCGCCCAGCCAGCAAAAGCTGCCCAGGAGGAGCAGAGATTTAGTACAGCTAAAATGCTCCATCCTCCTCTGTCCTTTCTGCTTGGTCCACGAACTGGTGAGTTTTTCCACCAAGGAGAGATCCTGCAGGGTCTCACACTCCTGCCAAGAACAAAATGAATGGTGATTCTTTGGGACACAGTGGTGACAATAGAAGAGATGTGGATAGTGCAGTGTCCTGCACAGGTCCTCAGACTCTCAAGATATTAATTTTGCTGCCCAGCTGCAACTGCAGCTTTACAGGAAAGATATTTTTGGCCTGTGGAGGAAGAACATCTGCACCACCACCCTGTCCTGAGCCTCCAGCCATGGTCAGGTACCCAATGTGGGAGACCCTTTCCTTGCAATTTCTCGATGGAGAAAAAGGAGGAGAGAAATTCCCAAAACCGGGAGCGAGCTTGTTGCAGAGTGGAGCTCCACTCGGAGCTCTGCCACGAGGCAACCAGCCCCTGCTAAAGTAATAAAAAAGCCAAAGCTGGCGGTTGCGACTTCTCAATTAAACCGTAATTTACACCCCGCGCTGTCTCACAGATAAAAACATGCTTTGCTCATCCGAGTGTGAACCAATATTTACCGAAACGCTCTGTKGCTTGATGCGCTGCTGCGGCGCGATAGGCGCTGCGCACGCAGGGATGTGTGTAGGGATGCACGCGGGGACACCGGGGCGCTGGGTGTGTTCAAGGCAGCTCCCCTTCGTGCAGCAGGATGGTGCTCCATTACCACGGCCATCGGGAGCACGGTTCCTCCAGGATGAGGATGGCCAGCCAGGATCTCTCCATGGCAAAGACGGTTTCCACATTTCTCTGGAGGATTTTCAGCATATAGAGGGATGAGGTGGTTTTCTGATGCTTACCTTGCTGATACGAGGTCTTGGTATGACACCTTAAAATGCAAAGCCTTAATTTCCTCTACAGAGTCACACAGTTCTTACAATAGCTTCATTAGAGGATCCAGGCTCTATGAATCCTCCTGATTTTTTTTTTTCAAAGCTACCTAACAGCATTCAAGGGCAATGAATATGCAATTTGTATTTAGGAAAAACATCTCCATGAAAGTTGATGGAAATCTTCTAACAAGCACCCCACTTTCATTAATTGATTCCCTAATCCGGTGATGCATTAGTCATATGCTTAATTTTAAACATTTGATCTCTACAATCAAAATTGCTGGCTCTGATCTGGAGCCAATCAAACCATCAGCAGCTTTTCCATTGATTTCCATGGATGAGATCCAAAGGAACTATTCACATGTTAAAATTAAATACATCCTTAATTGACTTGCTACAAGCCRTATTTAGATCTCCTTAAATTACCTATGCCAAACAGCCCTGCAAATATTCATAACAAAACCAGGAACAAAAATGTAGCAATCTGCCCATAAAATGGTACCTATCCCCCCAAAATATAAAATGACCTGTTACRTCATTGCTTCTTCCTGGGTGTTGTCTCATGTCCTTGATCTGCTTCTTAAATTTGAATATTTTAGCTGTTGAGTAGCTAAGCTTCAGCCCACCCTGAGTTCGGGATGAACCAAACAACTCGTGGTAATAAATCCCAGTGTACCTGGTCTGGGAGAGGCTGGGGAGGAGAGGGAGGGAGCTGCATTTGACTCAAGGTTAGCAGCACTCCAGTCTGAATATGTGCTGGAGAAAGTCTGTGTGATCACAGCCCTAAATTTGCCCCTAATTTATTGCCAGAGTTCAGAATGGGATCTTTAAAGTGATCCCCCGTATTATAATTTTTAAGTAATTTAAGTCTTGTTGTTCAGATACTTTTTTGTGAGAGTAAACGAGCTTGGTCTTAGTCTTGGGCACCAGCAGGGCATCCTCTGCACTGGTGGGCAGGAAATCCAGCCCTGATCCACAAGATCTCCACCTCTTTGAGGGGCAGTGCTGCAACAACTGCCTGAAAAGACATTCCGAACTAGAAAAAAACTTGAATTGGGCAATTAAACTGGCAAAACACCTGCAGTCATGAAGGAGCTTAGTGATATCTAAGTTGTTGGGGTTTTTGGAGGGGATGCTATTTTCCCCTTCTCAAAATATATTCTTAGTATTAGGGTGGATTAGTTCTATAAACTCTTATCTTATTTGCAAGCCAAAGATTACAGATAGTAATTTGGTAATCTCTCAATTATCCCCTGTGACTTGATTATCATCATTAACTGTATTTATTTCACTAATTTAGAGGATTTCTTTGGGGGGTTTCTTTTCCAGGCATATTAGTTTGACTAATAATGGGGCATACTGGCAATAGCAAGGCAGAACACTACAATTACTTAAAAAAATAATGGGCARTATCTTAAAAGAGCTCAAGCAAAAAGAAAACCCCACTCTACTTGAGCATTTTGTCTACTATCAAGCCATCAGCTATTGCTTGCTACCCTTTTGACTATGTAAGCCATGAAATTTCATCTCGATTGCATGGAGGTTTTTGAATTTGCAGGGAAATTTCTTGCACGTTGAATTACAGCAAGAAATGGCTCCTGCAGATTGAAAGTCAACGTAAAGAGCAAAYGTAGAGTGTCTTAAAGAGAAGCAGCTGATGTCTGGGAGGTAACGCGGCCTCTTTGTCTGACTGGTGCACTTACATTTGAGCGTAATTAAAAAGCCCTGGAACTGAAACTAATTCCTGCCGCTTTATGCTAGGAGATGGATAGCCTTGCTAATGAAAAAGATCTGCTGCACGCAGTCTCCATAGCAATGTCAAGCATAGCGGGGCTTGGAGCCCTCGCTGCTCTTGAATTATGAAGGATGACTTGGGCTCAGGAGCTGGCACTGCTAGTCTTAATATTTGGGAACAGACACGATAGCTGGGCTAGCACGGGGAAGCGGTAAATGATGGGTYTGGTTTCCTTCTACCCATATTTTCTGTTTTGCTTTTCCTTTATTTATTTTCTTTTAAGAGCCTAAAAGAGAAATACACTGTTGTTGGAAATTAGTTTGTGTTAGTTGATTAACTTAGCCTAAATTGAGAGCTTTTGGCCTTGCTTATTTGAAATAATCTAACATGCGAACCCTGCAGAGGTTGGTAATTCACAGGATATGAGCTCTATTGTGCTATATATATTTTGCAAGGTAAAGGACACGGGAACTGCCAAACAAATTTAGGTAAATCTTTGAATTGTTACTTMTTATTCCAGGCTGGAATATTATTCTGGTTTAAATACACCAAATGCAGCTAAAATCAGCAACAGTCTGACATTCAAAGTGAGATCATTTGATGCACTTTGTTCAGAGACACAAAAAGTAAATGCTCAATAACAGCCCACACAAATTAAATGCTGTAAGTTCTCTGTTGTGAGCAGAGGTTTTGTTCTGTTTTGTTTTAAGCCCTCTTGGTTATTACCTTATGCCTTTTTTTTAATATATTGTGTCAGTCATTACACGGTCCCCTTCCATCATCAGCATCCCGAGCTAGGTGCTATTTGCTTTCCTAGCACGCTGGGAAAGAGAAGAGCATTTCCTAGCACCTGCTGCTGATGCAGCTTTTCTGATCACCTGAAGCATTATCTTGAGGGCTTTGTGCTTTTCTTTTTCTCTTTTCCTTTTTTGCCATTTGTAGTCACATTCAGTGAAGAGCTATGCTTTTTAAGTAAAAGACTATCCGTTTTATGCATAAATATTGCCTTTTTGGTCTGATACAACTAGAGCATCCTCACAGCTCTTGCCAATAGAATTCTGATATGGAAGTAATTGGTATTCTCAGGATTATTTATTTAGACTATTATTTGATGTCAGGCTGCAACTTGATTGCCTTCAGTACATGTAAAAATAGTTTGTGTCTATTAATTGTCCTTTGAATTTTAGTCTTTCACTCAAACAGGAGCCGAAAAACCACCACCAGTCATAGATCAAATGTTGATATCTGGTGTAAATCCATGAAAGCCAGTGGATTATACAAGCAGAGAATCCAGGTCCATACATATTAAAGGAAGAGAAGGTGGGAAAGTGAGAAATAAATCTCACCTGTGCTGAGAGGCTGCATTAGCTTCGAATACTTGCACAATTTGGAAAAATCCCGATACAGATCCCTATAGCAGGTGAGCACAGGGAGCAACGTCGCTCCCCCGTGCACTCAGCAAGCACGATCACTACCAGGGTCGGGCTTCTCTGTCCTATTATTTTTCCTGCATTATTAAAACTATCCAGTGAGTTTGTTCACATGGAAAAAAAGACAGCCGGTTAAACCCGATTTCATCCCCAAAGAGAGCTGAAGGGAGCTAAATTGAAGTCAAGCTGCTCTCATTTTGAGTAAGGAAAGTAACGTAGAATATTTAATATAGGCAGGGCACATGTTTAGCCACATTGTGTTGTATTTGCTCTCCTTGGAAAGGAAACCAAAGGCATAGGGAAATGAGTGGAATTTAGGCTCATGCAATAAGGTAGTGCCCATCCGGGAGGACCTGGTACTTGTGGATCATTTCAGAATTTCCWGAGCACCATTTCTCTATTTTCTTCCTCTGAATTCTGAAGAACGAGGCTGGTGTCATGATTTTGGGGAGACCTGAGCCCTTATGTTTAATCAAATCGCTCCTTCCTATGGAAGGAGCCRCTAAATCCCCTACAATTTATGGGCCTTTGTGTTAAACCAGGGGTATAAATCAGCACAGACGACAGCATCGTGTTCTAGCCGTTTCCTTGCCGTTGCTGTTATGGGGGGTTACAGCAAAGAAAGATTGTATTTAAATCCCCAACGTTTTCAATTAAAAAAAAAAAATTCAGGTTTTGTGAAGTTCGCCCCTCAGTGTAATCTTCCAGTGATTTAGAAATGTAATTATAAAGCCAATTGACAGTGCCCTTTAAAATRTGTCATGTAGGAAAATTAATTTTATGACTTTTTTGGGAAAAAAAAAGACGTTTCCCTGCAATATCTTGCATGAGAGAGTTTGAAAGTCCAACAAGTCCTTCCCATGGGAGTGGGAGATGGGGGCCAATGACACACAAGGAGGCTGTGGTGGCCGACCCGGCCTCAGTACCCCAAGGCAACAAGGACCCCAGCAGGTCCCTCCTGCCTCCCAGTCTGGCTCTTTCCTGGAAAACCTCCCTAAGCCAAGTGCAAATATCTGAGCAGGGTGTGGGCAAAACAAAACGGTATCGGAGAGCCCGTGCGTACTGCAGAACGGAGGAAAAGCGCTGATAAATTCCATGAATTTAAGAAGTCTGTGATACTGCAAGGTTTTAAATGCCACTGCTAGCAACAGATCTGAGCCAGGTCTGTGCAGTTTGGTAAGTAAACTAAGCTTGTATGAAATGGTGAAAGCAGCACCTGGGACACGGTACAGGTTTGGGTGAGGAGAGAGGCTTTGGCTCCCTGCGCAGCCCCTTCCTCCTGCGCTGCTGCTCCCTGTGCAGACCGTGGGCAGGTTTTAAGGCTCCTGCCTGTCTGTCTGTCTGCATTTGGAGTTAAGTTGTTGTCATGCAAGTAGCACAAATAGGGACTAATGGAATTTGTAACAATTAGGGACGAACTCCGGGTGCGCTAGGCTGGGCTGTTAGAGACCTCCTYGCCTGGGGAATTTGCAAAGGGGGCTGGCAGATGCTCGGGGATGGAGAYGCTGTCCAGGCCGTGACATTTAGGCACGTTCTTAATGTTACAGGAGTCTGTTCATCTCTGGAAGCACAATCCAGAGCTCCACGTTTGGCATCCGCTTTGGAAAGAGGGGGAGGTGGAGAGGGGCGGATCTGTCTGTTGCACACTCGGGTCGGCAGCAGGAGCAGAGTGCACAGAAGGGCAGGGATGTGACCCAGCAAGGCGGGGATGGGGAAAGGGGCAGCTAAGTGGCTCTGGGATGGGCTGCTTTCAGCCATCCTGATAATTTTTTCCRCTTTGCATGGAGTATCTGCTGGAAATGGTCAGAAATGCTCCTGGGTCATATCTAGGCTCTTTTCCACCCTGTGTGTGTCCTGGTGGATATTCCCCTCTGCAGCCTCCCACACCAGAGGGCAGGACCTTTCCCACCCAGGCAGCTCCCTGGACCAGCCTCCTTTCCATCCCCGGATGAGCTGCTAGTCTGGAAAACCAAATCCCTGATGGAAGCAGAGCTGGAGCCACCAGCACTCCCTTAAAGACGCCAAGGGATGAGGACCAGAGGCAGCATGAGGTGACACTGGAGGCAAACAAAGCACACACAGCTCGGAGCCTTCCAGCCCGGCTTGCTCATTCCCGGRATGGCGCTGGAAGCTCCTGATCCACCTGGGCATCCCCCATTCCGTAAACAAGCGCTGGTGGTGGCGGGGTGACTGCTCTGCTCTCCTCCGCTTACGAGCAGTTGGTGGTAATGATGTTCATTATGCATTCAATAGGCTATTTGACAATATGAAGTCATTTAGAAAAGGGTAATTAGTCCACAGCTTGCTTTTCATTTTATTTAATTTTCTTTACTTCTGTTTTGGAAAAAAAAAAAAAAGGATGGGGGGAAAAAAGCTAGAAAGGGATGATGCTATTTTTGCAGCAAGCAAAATGGAGCTGTTTGATTTATTCCCATTAACAAGAGGGATGTTGAAAATGATGCTGTGTCTTTTGCTGAATGATTTCTTGCAACTGAGCATCCAAAAGAGCATTTTAATCTCAATGTATGCCGTACTATTGTAGCAAATTAGGAAGAGCAGGCATGGGAGGTTGCTCAGTGAAGAATCCTCTTCTCCATTAATTTGGATGTGTTAAGTGCAGTAGCAAAAGCCAAAAATGGTCTTGTAAAAATAAGATTCTGCACTGGGATTTCATTCAGGGGCATCATTCCTAGCAGTATTCCTCACTGCTAAAATGAGGGAAGGGATGAAACGGTAGCATCTCCAGTGAARAGGTGCCTCATTTATCTGTGCTGGGTTGGGATGGAGTGTTGAATCCTGTTTCATATTGAAATAGAGCTGAGGTTGGGCAGGTTGGGTCTGCACTTGTGCTTCCCAACTCCCTCTGCTTTTGTTATAATGGCCCAAAATGACATCTCAGTTAAGAAGGCACCTGGGCACAGACTCCCTTCTGGGGGAGGCAGCAATTGTTCTGCTCCAACACRCTATAAATACATTAATTTAAGCCTTGGCAGCGGCACGGCCACTAACTTGTTGCCCGTGTTCTCCTGCCCCTCCACCAGGACCAGAGCTGCCACCAAGGCCGGGAGCCAAGGGCAGCGGGAGTCCCGGGAGAGCCGGAGCTGCTCTCGCTTCCCTGCAGGACAATTCTGAGGTGCCCGACCTGCTTGTTGCCAGCACGGCTCCAGCTTGTGTCTCTGGCCAAGCACACGCCACAGGAATGCCGCTGGTGCCATGAGGGTCGACAAGGGATGCAAAATCCAAGACCTGAAACAGGGTGATATACCAAAAATTAATTGCACCGTGGCCTTGGATTACCGCGAGTCTGACAAATGCCTGGTGCTCCCCTTTACTTTTATTGCTATTAATATTCCTCAAGCAACAGCAAGGATCGATTTGAAGTGGAGAGCACAGAGAGTCATGGGAGCTTCATTAGCATGCAAATCTGAGCRAATTCATTAGCCCTGCAAGTGATGCCGATGCTCCTGGAAACTAGTAAAAGAGTAAAGTCTGCAGAAGTAAAGCAGGCTGTGCTAACGAGGCTGTTAATAAAGCTTTTGTAAGCCTTTCCCAGAGCCAAAGTGACAAAGCGCACTGTCAACACCCGGTATCACTGGTGCTGTGCCTTAGATGAGGACGTGGGGACTCTTCTTTCTTTTGTCCATCCTTTTCTCTGTCCTTCCTTCCCTGGTTTTTCCTCCGTTTTTGACAAATGCAACTGTGCAAGTAAGGTCCATTTGACTGAAATTATATTTTAAACCCGAGCAAGAGACTGAATTTTTCATTGCGGGGCTTTCTCCTGCTGACTGCATGTTCTCGCCTTCCCTTTGCCTTCTTAGGGCTGATTCCAGTGTTGCGTTTTGCATCTCCTCCTCCTAAGTGTGCAGAAGAACGGGCAGCCCCAATGCTTGTGAGGTGGCCAAGCCACCAGGATGTTCCTCACGGAAGGAGAATGCTGGGCCTGATCCTGGGCTTTCCTCCCTGCTCTCACACCCTGGTTTTCATCACCCAGGTTGGAAATGAGATGTGTTGCCCAAACTGTGGGGTCCACAGAGACAAGTCATGCAGCAATGTGAACAAGCAGAATTTTTGGCTGCTCAGGACGTGTCCCGGGAGCCCCCAGGGAAGAGGCGGGTGGGAGGATGCTCTGACATCTGTTTTGGTTTCTTTTTGCAGCAAACCGTTTGTGTAAAATTGCTTGATGCAGGGGCAAACTGCTCTCYGCTCGCTCATCGAGTGCAAGAAGTGCTTGACGCGTGGAAGGGCCGCCGTGGAAATGGARAACTGCTGGAATGCTTTTCTGCTTCCCTCGCCAGCCTGGCTGCCTTCTCTGGTGCCTTCAAGGGAACGAAGCCCTGACCTGCAGAGCAGGGGACACGTATCAAAATGTATTTGGAGCTAATGGCCAATAACGCAATGGACAATGCAGCTGGGAAATGAAAAGAGAAGCGAGTGGAAGGCATCAAAACTATGATGGGGTAAGAGAGCAGAAGAGCGGGGAGAAGAGCTAAAAGCAGGGAGGGGWGGTGAAAAGCAGCTTGCATAACAGGGTCATGAAGGGCAGGGAGGGTGGACGAGAGCTAAAAGGGAGGAAAAATACCAAGGCATGAAGGTGCCGTGCTCTGGGCTGAGGGTTTYTCCCCCAGTCTTACAGCACACCTTGGACACTGCTTTTTCCTCCAGTGCTGACCCCCTGCCCACCTGTGAGAGGGTATGGGGCTCCTTGCCTCTCGCCCCTGCAGGGTGCATGTGAGTTTAATTCCATAAAATATCACAGGTTATCTTTCCGCTCTGGTTTTGTATGCAGTTTTGCCCCGAAAGCCTGTCCTGCCTCTAACCTCCCAAGCATAACGAGATGGTGTTTTCTCTCAGCCTATTTCTTGGTGTCTGCTGCATCTTTGCATAGTGATCGCAGCCCTTTCCATGCCACGCCAGAGGTGCTGCCTCACTGGCACCTGCACCATCTGCTTTGATTCCTCTTTCTTTTGTATTGCAGCACAGCATCATGTTGCCTCCTTTTTTCCTTTATTTTTCTTTTTTTCTTTTTTTTTTTTTTTCCTGCAGCTGCAAAAGCTTTGGGAACGTTCCTATAATAACTGCCATCCAGCTCGGTTTAGCAGATCTTTGGGCTCTTTCATTCTTAGCTGGCRAATTACATGTGGTTATCAACACGCATTATATCTGCTGTCAATTAGCTGTTATCTAAYGCTATGAAATGACTTAACTCATTCAGCGTAGTCGGCGAGCTGTCCCTTATCAGCACACTGCATGGCTTGTAGAAACTTGCAAAGATCCAGGCGATTTTGTCACACTTATATTTTAACTAGCACTTGTTAAAGGTCAGTTGGGTTTCCAGTATAAGCCTAGGGGTAATGGCCTAACCCAGGAAGCTGTTTCTYTTGTGAAGCTTGAAGGGCTGTTTGCACAAGAATCCTCACCCAGTGAGCAATTTGCAGGAGCACACCCTTAAAATCCTGGCCTTCCCATTATTAGGAGCAAGGCAGAAGCTGGAATCTGGAATAGCTGCCTTCCAAAATGGTATTTTATCAGGGAAAATGATCAAAATTTAATAAGGGGATAAAATATATAATGGCTTCAGATAGCATAATTGCAGCCATAAAAGCATCATCTTGTGAGGCACCGTGTCGTTGCCATTCCAATGAATGGTAAAAGTGGCAGGAGCCTCAGTGGTGGCAGGATGAAGATGCTGGGCCACGTCCTGCCCTACTGTGACCTGCACGTGTTGGGGCTGTCAGAGACCCAGCTCGGCCGCTGGGACCAGCGAGGGCGGCAGGACCGGGGCCTTCATCCTCCACGAGTCTTTGCTTGAGACCCAGCTGCAGGACACAATGGACCCGCAGCCCTGACTGCAGCATCTCAGGAGGCTTTCAAGTGTTTCACCAGCTCAGCTGTTTAAAATACCAGGGGCTCCCTRGGGCTCAATGCTAGCCTTGGAAGACAGTTTTATGTATTAAAATACATGCTCAAGTATAAACCCTGGGACAATTAGGAGAGGTTAAGTAGGCAAGGCAACAGAAGTGGAATCAAAGAAGTCCTTTGGTAAGTCTTGAGTGAGCATCTGTGTGTTTTCTTGTGCAATCTGCCTAAAAATGCTGTCCCTCGCACTCACGCAAGGCAGCAGCACCGCCCCAAGGATGGATTTGGCCCTTGGAGAGGAAATATTAGCTCCAGACAAAGGCACTGATTTATTTTCCCCCGCGCCAAAATTAGAGAACCCCCTAGTGCTAAATAATTTTGTTCCGCCTCACTGTGAAAATTCCCAGTGCTCAATAGCCCTCCGCCAGGTCTCCCTTTGTGCCCGTAGCGCAGTGCTCCTGCGGTTATATGTCAGCTGCAGGAGGGGTAAACATGTACACGCTGCTCGTTTAAGACCTTTTAAAAGACTTCTTACTGTGCCCAGAAATTACACCTGTGCTTTCTTACTTACTCATGCTGTTGTCTTTGTTTCTGAGGCTATATTAAGTG
This sequence comes from Eudromia elegans, assembly GCA_003342815.1. NCBI lineage: Eukaryota > Metazoa > Chordata > Aves > Tinamiformes > Tinamidae > Eudromia > Eudromia elegans. Next base: position 1,218,131 of record PTEX01000011.1, read on the forward strand.
TGTGGGGGGGTGGTTGGTTTTTTCCCTCCCCTTTGAAAGAGTGGGAAAACACAAACATCTTGAAGTCCTGGTTTTCTCTCTGTCAAAAAACTTGTGCGGAGGGGTAGGAGCCAGTTAATTGAAGCAGGGGGAAAAAAAATATGGGTGCATTGTGCTGGAGATGGCAGTGCCCTTCCTGAAGGTACTTGACTTATCTGGAGTTGTTCTGATTCTAGCTGAAGTCCTCAGCAGCTGCGGGCACTTGACTTCTCTCTGAGAAGGAGACCTGTGATATCCTTAGTGCGTTTTCTATATCCAGCAAGGGTGAGGAGAAATGGAGCGCGTGGTGTCTGGAGGAGCTGCTTTGGTGGATGGGAAGGTCCCTGCACTGCGATGGCCTGGGATGAGACATTGGCCTCTTATCACCCTCTCCATTGTAGGACGATCTTTATTTAGAAAAGATTGTGATGGAAGTAAGAATGGGAGGAAATGGGATAAATAATATAAGATACCAGATGTAGAGGGCTGTTAGATTTGTTTGCCTTATACCCTAAAGTGTCAAACTTGTCTTCAGTAAGATCTTGGCCAACAAGAAATGCAAGAAGGATATGAAGTCAGAGACAAAAAAGATAAAGTTATTAAAGGGCTGCTGTTGTGAGTCCATTCCTGTGATCAGAGAGCCGAGTTCATAGGACCRGTACCGTGGTTTGTCTGATACTGGRCTGATGTTTAAATCAGGCACAGACTCAGCAATACCTCTGATTCCACCTGGGACCTGTGAGCGCAGGGCCGGGCAAACAAGYAATGATGTCTGTGGCAGTAGATAGAGACGCTGTTACTGACTTTGATAGAGCAATGTGAAGCACTGGGTGAAGCATTGCAACAGGCTGACAGACAAAAGATCTCAGAGGCTTCAGAGACGGGAAGGAAGCAATTAGACCTGAAATKAACTTTCTTTGACAAAAGTAGCAGTGGAGAAGCTTTCAAACATCCTTAAAACCACTATTTGGCTCTCAGTGCTGACTGAACCCCATGTACTTCATGGTAGAAATATGAACTACAGCAATTGCAGTAAGGCTCATAATTTTGATAAACTTGGATTTTTATGGATCTGGAATACTATAGAATATGTGCCATCTGGAATGCTTTTGGAAGAGTAGTGCCTAATCGCTGATCTTGCCTTGACCCACTGCACACACCACCATACATTTAGGGGACAGTAGGTAGCAACAATTGTTTGTGGTAGCACCTTCTAATTAAAGGTAAGACAAAGCCCCATCCTGCTCCAACAGTGCTTTGCAAAGGGAAGCAAAACATGGGAATGAGAGGGCAGTGGAGGAAGSAAAGGGAGAAGAGCCATAAGGATKCAKTCTCTTYTGAGGWGCTTSCTTCCTTCCCRCYTTCCTTCCTCACCTCTCTTTCCACACACTCCTTTGTATTTCTACCTCTGCCCATCCAGCACGTTGCCACCAAGAAGTGACCTTTCCTTTTCTGYCGGTTTGACATCATTGCACATCTTGTTTTTGACACTGGTCGCTTTTGTCTGTCCTTTTTAAGCGATATCAATTCGCTCTCCTCTCTGCTCTCCACGCTTTGCAAAAGGGCACTGGCGTCTTCCCATCTTAAGAGATGATTTTGGTGGCTTTGATTTTGATGTGGCTGCTTGCTTCCATGAGAGCAGGGCTTCCTACATAGCATATGCTCATTACCACTTCTTGYTGATGATTTTATGCTGATTCAGACRCCACGTACACAGGCTTAAGTCAGAACTGAGTTACATAGAAACAAAGCAGGCTTAGCTGGGCCGAAATCATTCACCTCCTTGCTTAAGTGATCATCAGTGCCCCTCCTCAGGGAGCAGGAATTCTCCAGGGCTTAAGCTGGTTTCTGTCCTGAATAAGATGTATTTGCTGCAGTCTTTGGAGGCCTCTATCAAGAGGCTGGTTCACAAAATCGAGTGCAGAAGGACAGACTCACTCCYTCCCCCACAGTGTGATAAGGTTGAACTCGTAGAAATGAAACACTTCTTGATAAACACTTGGTGAGTCTACATAATTAAAAATCTTTCCTGCTGGGGGTTAATGATTTGGGTAGATTAAGTTGATAATGTAATGTAAAAAGTCGAAATCAGRAGCATGCATCCAGAAATACTGGTACAGCTCTGCAATGGGAGGCAATTTTAAGTAAATAACCAGAGAAACTATTTTGCAATTAAAGATGTTTCCAAACTACTGTACTTTGCTATAAAAAAAMATCATCTTGAAAAGTCAAGTTTCATTTATTTTAATTAGCACTGCCATGAAGTATTCCATTTGACATGCACTGACTAACAAGCCCTTTTCTAGACACAGATTTGGAGTGTATGTGCACAGAAACTGGTCACAGACTGCTTGCACGGTGTCTTGGGCCCCATTTTCGGGCAGCAGAGCTCGGTCTTGCTCCTGATTTTCATCAGGTAAAAACGAAAGCTTTAATCTCCTGAATATGCATTTTGGGAGGTGACGAGCAGRCTGCTGACGTCAGTTGGAAGGATCCTGTTGTCTTCAGGGGTCAGAGATGTGTGCGCTGGGCCTCAGCCTCCCCTCTGTTTTGCTTTTCTTACATTCAAGTTATTTAACTGGAGCGGCATCACTATCAAATTGATGGAAAGCYGAAGTGATCTTGATCCTCCTTTGAGACTTAGCATTGAATTGCATTTTATATAAGCAGAGAAGCTTCTTTATTATTTATGGGTTAGAAAATCAGAACCATCAGGGAAAATGATATAAGTCCTATTAAGATGGATGAGTTGGAGGGAAGTCCATGTATTCATAACAGGATTGTTCCGTGCAATTCCTTTAAAAGCGTATCATCCTCTCAGGAGAAAAGCTTGCCGGGGTGGGAGGAAGCCAGGACACGTGGCAGGACCTTCTCTTGGCAGGTCCCGTATCCCAGCCTGGTTGGTGRCCGTGTTGGCAGTGCAGGACCTGTGGGGCTCCCGTGGTGGGACGGTCACCTCCACGGCATGGTCAAGTGGCACTTCCCACCTGCTTTGGGATGTCTGCCCGAGTGTCTGTCCTCTAGTCCAGCTTGTGTTTGAACCTGCCAAGATCTGAAGTTTGCTCTGCGTATCCAGTGACTTCACAGGCCTGAATCTCACTACCGTGAGAAGCTACACTGCTAAACACCTACACGGGGAGCCCGCTGAAGAGTGAATAGAGGGTATGAAGGGCACTATCAATTCGGTGCTAATGTCTCTTACTTCACACTGCTAAAATTGCATCCAGAGTGCTTAGTGCACTCACGGAGAGCCACACGAAAGCACTCTCTGTGCAGGAAAAGGAATCCTCTGGGGAGCCGGTGAGGAGCAGCTATTCTGGGCTGCCCCTTGTTTAGATAAGCCCTCATATAAAAAAATCTGAGCATTTTGCSCCAGGGCCCATAGCTAAAACCCATAGTTCCACCTTAATTTACCCCTTCTCTGTGTTAACACCCTTCAATTATTTCTAGAYTATCGTTTCAGGAGGAGTATTGGCATTTTAGAATGGCTTTGTCTAGATAACAATGCGTTTCATACCCCCATTCAGGATCTCCTCTCATCTCCTTCCTGTGCATAACTGATTGAGCGATRACAACGTTCCCTCTTTCCTCCTTACCTTATAACAAGCACCAGCAAATCTCTGCCAGTTTTGAACTCAGCAAGCATGCACTCTGCACCTTCAAGTGGATCCTAATCCAAACATTATATGACTGAAACCATTTTAGTGCTTAATTGGATCAATAAGTTTTCTCTGCACTCCCCAGGCATACTGCTCACAGACCCACCTCGCAGCAGCTCCCTCCCTTGAWTCCTGTTCCACAGCAGCATGACCTCCAAGCAGCCTCTGTCTAAGCAGACTCCCTCATTTGATGTCCTCTCCATTGTTAATCTGAGGTCTTTGTAAAAATTATTACTATTAGGTTGTCTTTCACTGTGTTATTCCCATGCTTGAATGCTTCTAACATCCTCAACAGCTTTCGTGTTGGCACCCTAGAGACAGCTCTGCAGCCCCTTGACTTTCAACTATGCTCGTCTGTAGAATCCTCCCTGAGAAGGTGTCTTTATCTGCCTAAGGGTTTGCGTTGGCTGCGGGAGTTGGTTGACCTGATGCCTGCTTGGTGTGTCTCCATCCCAGGAGGGAGCCAAGTGCTGGGTCTGGAGCCAGGAGGAAAGGTGCCCCCTGATGAGGGTGGCAAGGTTTTGGTCGAGTTTATCTTCTTGCCTGAACATTTAGAAAACGGGACAACAGCTTTTTGTTATGTCATGGACCTGGATCTAGACTAGACATCTCTCCTGCCCTCTTCATGTGGTGYGTTACAGCTGTGCCTTTTCATCCTCCATCACAAGTCTTTGTTTGTTAAAGGGTGATTCATTCATTTGCTTCATTCATTTGGGGAATTTCTAGTGGAAGGTACAGAGTATGKTATGTGGTCTCCTCTGAATCCAACATCCATATTGTGATCATCTGCATTTACTAGAGGCTGGTCACGATGATTGCTCTGGTGTCTCCTAATCCCATGCTTTTACCATGTCTGTTTGATTTGCTTATGTTTTGCAATCACTGGGCTATTCTGAATATTTAGACACATTGTGTTGCTGCTTGGTGGCTCCCCAGCAATTTTTGACCCTCTCCTGCCTATACCCTGTTTTTTAAGCTAACAAAACCAGTGCAATTAAGTCAGCTCACTCGCCAGTTCATCTCACATTCACTTTAGTTTAATGGAATGAGAACCAGATGAAGTCAGAAACAATTACTGCAACTGATGTTTCCCCAGTTTCTCACACAAATTTGAAAAATGTACTGGGTCAGGCACTCACGCCCTAGACTTACCCACTGAGAAACAACTCATTTTATCTGCACTGTTCTCARTGCTGGTTTCTTTTTCCTGGGAAGGATGGACTGTTCTGAACTACTCATGCCACTGTCAGATATCAGGGAGAGAAGAGAGTTAAAATGATCTGGAGAGCAGGAGCCRAGTGGTGGGAAGAAGGGTTAGCAAACAAAAAAATTGATGACATGGCAGTGAGACAAGCTGTGATCTAAGCACTCTTCATACATGCATATATCTGTAGGAACATATTCAAAACATATTGCAGGCACTGAGAGTGTTTTCTCTTTCCTGGAGATCTGTTTCATCTCTGCTTTGGCTGACAGCAGTTAGGGAGAACGAAGCACCTTGGGTAACCTCAAACAACTTGCTGATTTCTTYTAGGTTGAAGCACAGCGATGTTTTATTATAGCTGACACCAATCAAGGCAAGCAGACAAAAGTGAACATTTTGATTTGGGATCCCGAAAATGAAGATGTGAAGCACATTGACTCTCAGTACAGAGAAAGCCATAGGCAAGACACAGGAAAAGGTTTGTTTTTATTGATGCCATTTGTTTTGGCTTATTCCTAAGCAGTTCTGCACCCTCTGTAAAGCTGCTGCGGCAGGATCGGTGTGCTGGGTACCAGCTCTGCTCCTGGGATGCAGCCAAGGTCGGAGAAAAGCAACACTGTGGAAGCAAAAAGGAGGAAGCAGCAAAGCTGTCTGTCATAGAAGATTGAATGCTTAGGACTCTGGTCCCAGAAGGATTGAATTATTTTGTGTTTGCTCTGAGATAGCACCTAAGGTCCACAGCTAGATAGCCTYGGCCCCATCATGCTAAGTACTGTATGATGAGGATGTCACTAAGAYACAACCCTCAGGTGAAGATAAATCCCCCATCCTTTTCAGTGGGGCTGATCTCACCTCTGAGCATCCTCACGGGGCACTAAGCAAGAAGAAAATATCCCTCCTGCAATCAGCAATTGGCCTCTGTGGAGAACCGGAGCAGCGCGGTGTCCCACCAGCCGCTCGGTGCCCAGGCTTGCAGAGGCACCGCGGAGCAGGGGCGTTTTACCYAAGAGGTGACAGCCTGGAGCTGACCCGGGCACACCGTGAGCCTCCCCTGGGCGGGCACGGGAGCCGGCCTGGCGTCACCGAGGGTCGGTGATCAGGGCACTGGAGCCACGCTGGCCTTCCCGTGTGTAGAGAAGCGTTTGCAGGGAAACGTGGAACTGCTCCAGATTCACGGCTTGTCACAGCCCACCGTGATTTCAGGAACAGAGCTTTTGGGGTTTTTTTTTCCCCCCTAAAGGAATATTTTGTGATGACAAATTAAGGAAAATCGGCCACTATCCATAAAAGCAGCCAGGCATGTAAAGCCTGTGTGCATACAGGGGAACAAGAGCCCATTTTCTGTGGCTTTGGCATTAAGAACACAGGGAAGGGCACACTGCCCAAAGCCAGCGCAGAAAAGGCCATGCTGTCAAAGCCACAAAAGGGTGGCAATAGGAGAAACCTGGAGAARCACAAGCAGATCCTACTCGAGGAGAACGTTATCTAAGCATTTGCTTAAGCGAGCGTGSGTGTAAGTGCTGTGGTATCGAAGGATGTGATCCATATATCCATCTGTTGCGGATGAAATTCCTGAGGACTACACCCAGGTGGGAATGAGATTCATTACTCTGATTACATTTAAAGCCTCCTGTTATATAAGGCCTTGTGCGTGCCARCATGCTACGCCTCTCTCCTTTTTGCTCCTGGGGGAATGAGAGCAGCAAAACCGAGTTGCCTACAAATCCCCAGAGCTTGCACAACCAAACAGGACTCGTGTCCTAGGCTTGGTCTTATTAGGGGAACTTCGGTGCTGAGATTTGTTTGAAAGAAAGGATAAAGAAAAGTCTTGTGGTGGTTTCCTGGGGCCCTACATTTCATTCTGGCTATGAATAGCTTTGCCTCAGTGCTTTGAACCTCACCCAACACTTAAKAAGAAGAAAAAGAAATTTTTTGCCCTGCTCATTTAATCCCCAAAGCAGGGTTCCTTCCTGATCCTGTTTGCTCCATCCACCTAGAGTATCCCTGGAAGTCTGGTGCATGGATACAGAGAGCAGGGACACATCTCATGGTCTCCTGATGTTTGTGTGACTTAACAGTGACATCCAGCGGTCACTGGGGTGCTGCCTGTCACAGGTGTGATGGGGAGAACAGGCAAAAGGGCCCTTTATCTAAAGGAAGTGCCATTTGTGTGCCACAAGCCACTCTTTGGTGCGTTTGCAATGCTCGCTTGCTCATGAAACCCCAGTGCAAGCTCAGCTATCGTCTGGTGTAGACGGGCACATTGGAGCACGTCATGGAACTTTTGTTTTATGTCTGAGAGTCTAAAATCTGAAAATTATCCTGATTTTTCTCAGTTTTATAACCCCTGTGTGTTTGCAGAATCATGAATATTATTCATAATTAAGCTGCTCTAAATGTAAAAATAAATCAAAACCTTATTAAACTTTAATACACAGAAACTTTTTCTTCTACTAGTTATAACGCTAAACACCAAAATAAGCAGTTTTCATCTTAAGTTTAACGTTACAGGCATATTTTTACATGATAATTTGGCTTTCAAAAAAAAGTCTAACTGTGAAGTTTAATGATACCGTATGAAGCAGCTTGTCACTTCATATTTATATTCAAATCTGAATGTTCCCAGTTCCCGGTGTTTCTTTGGTATTTTGTTGAAGATTTCCTGACAGCCTTTTTCAAAACTGTCTCCAGGAGAAGCAGCACGCAGCCCTGCACGGAGACAAAAAGCTGCCCACACYTCTGGCTCTGGGTTTCGGTGCTTCAGAAGGAGACTTGTGTTTCCCATGTGCACCCAAGGCGAAGGCGTGAAGGCTGCCTGGTGCTCCTGGCTACCCAAGTGAGGGCTGGTTGGGCCAAATCCTGCAGATTTCCCTGAGAACTAGAGATGTTTGCACTGAGATCCGGTCATGGGAACATGCAGCTGCCTGAGCACCTCTGGATTCTTCTTTCCAGCTCAGGACCCAGTTTGGGGATCTCCTCTCCTGACCTTTCCTCCTGGTTGCAAGCCCAGGTGGTCACATGTATGGAAGGTAAGGGAAGGTCTGCAAGGAACGACTGTGACTGCTTGCATTAGAGGATYGCCTCCATGCAGGTAGCCAGAGCACCAGAGATTATTCGTGATCTGTTGCTCTGCAGTGAAAAATGGGGGTCACTTCTCTGCTGACAGGGTTTACGTCTTCCTCCTAGYCCTGTCCCAGCAGGAACCCGTCAGCAGCCCCAGCCTGCCTCGTTTAGAGGATTTATGTCTGCAGCTCTCGTGTTCCCTTTGCTAAAACGACACGCCGAGTAACTCCTCTGGTGCTCTTCAAACCTTTTCCCTCATCRAAAGATGCAGCGAAGAAAAGAGCAGATTACAAACTGGTGAAATTGGAGGATTTGCCCAAAATGACAGGAATGTCTCCACCCATGACTGCGAGGCTCCATCCTGGCCAGGCAATTAGCTGCATGTGAGAGAAGCACAAAGCTGGGCCTGAACCTCTGCCTCTCGTAAGTGGATCGTTCTGCCCATTTCCAGTGTAAACTCAATGACAAAACCCTGCAGTTGTCAGAACTCAGCTGGCTGGGYCTCCTGACCTGCCCCTTTCCTATAAGAAGCTCACCCCATGTCATGGGCTATGCGAGTAACAGCACCACTGCCAATAGCTACAAGACGTATTTCTTTTTAATGCAAGATATAGAGGTTCTAAAATGACTTCTTCTGCTGTTGCATGGAAAAATAAGTGTGTTGCCTTCAGCTTTTTGACATGAGATGTTCTGTCCTGTCTCTTCCTATGTGAAAGCTGCATTGCATTGCCTTGTGTCCACTCCGGAGTCAAGAGCAACCTTCTAGCCTCAGCAGCCCAGCTTGCAGGACCCCTCTGATCTCCTGCAGCATCTCTGGATGAGTGGGTGTTAATTTATGCTGCTCTTCCTCCTCTTTTCTCCAGGCCTCTCAGCAGGACCCAGGGGACAAGGAAGCGGCGTTTGGGTTGTTCCCTCTGCGTGACCTTGGGTAAGTCCCTTTTCTCCCTCTGGTCCTTCAGAAGTGATGTGAGTGTCCCAGGGGTCCACGAGGACCATGAGTCAAAGCCACGAGCATCGTACGCCGGCCCCAGCGCTTCCCAAAGCCCCCATGCTAATTCCTCATCGGCTTTTAATGACTCCAAAGCCCTCCACTGAGCAGACTAAACTAAATTTATCCCAAGGTTAGGGTGACACTGCTGTACAGAAATCTATTTAAAGTAGAAGCAAGAACTTTGGAATAACAAGTTGTCTTACAGCTCCAGAGAAKAGGCAGCTTCCCGTATATTTCCTTTGATGCAAGCGGTAACACATTTTCATATTTAGTACGTGCTAATTGTTGGGAGCGCTGTCAGATGGTTCAGCAAATTGAAAATGACAACATCAGCCTGTTCAATCCATTAAAAGCTCTCCAGGATCATAAGGGACATTGTCAGCCAAGTGCTGCYGGCATCCCCATGGTAAAGCCATCTCTCTTCCTATTAGCGCATGTGTTTACTGAGGAGCAGATATTTCACAGCAGGTACCATCCCATCACATCATCGCAAGGACAGTGTAGGAAAACCCAGAAGATAAGAGAAAACCTTCACCCTCGTGCAGACCTAGTGAACAGAATGGATGAATAAAATCTAAATAGGTTCTAGACCATGCAGCCAAGACAAAAAGGTTGGGAAAGGATTTCTTCTTGTCCTAACACTAGTGCAAGCACCAAGCACCGCTGCCTAGAGGGACTATGGGACAGTTCTGGAGCGTGTTTTTAAGGACAGTAGTTCAGCAGCATTGTGGAAAGCTCCAGAATCCTACCTGCAGGAGAAACTAGCAAGCCAAACCTTACTGCTATTCAGATTTTTATTGTCCTTTCAGAGAACTGGAGCTTAGCTCCTTTGTGCAGAAATGTAAGCCAGCTCAAAAGGCTGTAGAGAGCTTAGTGAAGTGCTATGTCCAAGCCAGCATACCTTGGTATTTATTATTGGTGRTATTTATTGTATAGGCCGTGCTATTTCTCCAAAGCAGAAAGCAGCTGTGTATGCATCTTCCAGACCACAATTTCCACCCAGCTGGGAATAAAGGCAGAGAAAACTTGCATCTGTTTGCATCCATTCTGATAGACACATCTAGAATCAGYTTGCTTTTGAAAAGGTTGCCCTGAAGCTGTTAATTCACTGAAAGGCTCTAGCTCTGAGCCTTTCAGCCWGTCCAAAAACTGGGAGAATTTGGGGTTGTTCAGCAGCTCTTTCTGAGCAGGGTCTGTTCCTTCTCAGAGGATGGCAGCACCAGCCATGCTAGGAACTGTTGTAAAACAAACTATAGATCATTGTCCTACTCATCGGTAATGCAAAAATCTCAAATTATTTCACTTCCCTGGTATTTTTCTTACTCTGTCTTCACAACACTCTTCTGGGTATAAAAGTCTACTGGGATGGATTGCAGATGGAGAAACAGCATTAGTACAGAACAGTGATAGAATAATGGCTACAATATGGGGGCAAATCATAGGGCTGTTCATGAAGTTAAAAGCAAAATTCCCATCATTTTCTAGATTAGTGCTGTCGAACACGTCCCAGGAATAGCAGTTTTCTTCCTTCAGTATCGCCAGCTGTTCTTYAGGGAACATCACAGGCTATTAGTATTTCTTTACCTTTCATTTATGCCGTCGTGTTTGCTCTCCTGGGCCGCTATAAAGCAGGCTGACATTGCCAAAGAGATTTACTGCGTGTATACACTTTAATTAGGTCTCCATTCATGCCTCTTACTTGACACTTACATAAGAAATCACTCATAAAGTGCTAGAGCAGTATGGAAATCAATACATGTCTTAAATTCGCAGTGACATGCAGGGTGAAATTAAGTGCCTTCAGTTACTCAAGTAGTGTCCTCCTCCACTTCATGGCATGGAGACATACGGTTTTGYGTTGAGGGTTTTAATGCTGCCGGGCTCAATGCCCTTTGATTAAATGGGTGCATGAGTTCCCCCAAGAACAAGGGTCTTTGCAGAGCTGGGATGGCGGATTTCCCATCTGTGCTGGTTTTGACACATCCAGCAGCTAAAGCCAAGGAGCTGTACAGAAATTAAAGCTTTAACAAGGAATTGTTTCGGTTTTTGTCACTTCAATTTTGACTTTATTAAACTTCCTGACAGCTCCAAGCTTCAGACATTTGGTGTCAATGGTGGCTGAAATATCATGCTATTATATTATTGTCACTCCAATTTTTGCTTGTGTTTCTAATAGAAACCTAAACGATTAGGTGTTTAACTTTCATGCTCTATCAACGTGAGGAGGAAAAGAATAAAACTGCCTGCCTTAAGGTCTAGCAGTCTGGAAATGGCATTTTTTGAGAGGGGATTTTCTTGGATTATAGGACTTGGCCTCTTGCTGGTTGAGCAGGGCTTCCYATTAACTAGGCAGATTATCTCCAGAGAGGGGGTGAGGGACTATTACTATTAGCTATGTGAAAAGACAACACGCCTCTGAGGAAGTTTTCAGCCTCACACCTGCTTTTTAACTCAACCTGCTGGTTTCACGTGTAGAAGTTGCAAGAAGTGGCGCTTCCTAACCTTGACTGCCCAAGGCGTAGGGAGGAGAGCCTGGTGTAGCCTTAACTTCCACACTGATGGGAAGAGAGGGGTACAAACCCTCCAACGCTTGACAAGGCAGCCCGGCCATCGCCAGCCCTGCTCTGCCTTCTGCAGAAAAGCACCCACTGCAGGAACAGGGCGCTGCAAGACACTGAGGTATCTGCAGAGAGAAACCATTATCTGAAGTGTAATCGRCTGCAGAGCAATCATTTTCTTAGATGCTGCATTCATATGGATAGGTTTTTAATAAATCTTGGAAAAAACATATGGCCCATCTAAACACATATTTGCAAAAATACRTCAATGTACATGACAGCTGCTATTTTTTTTGTCTTTTTCAATAATAAGTACTCAGTAGAACTCAATGTACTCAATTATATTTTTTTAAAGGAAGACTAACTGAATGTATACATCCAAACTTGCCAGGGAGGCATCACTGGTCATTAAGTTAGTTATCCTTCATGTTCTTCATTTCATTTTCATGGGTCCMTTTCTTCATGGCATTCAAATCCATAGCTGATTCTCCTTCTTTGCCCTAGCACTTTGATARAGTCACTTATAAGTTATAGAGCAAAAGTCTCCTTGGGATAAGGGGAGAAATTTAATTAGAGTCATCCATTTACAGAGGAGACTAAGGAAGGACTTGAAAGTCTTTTTTTTTTTTGGCTCCCTCTGCTTGGATCAAAAATCAAAACTCATTTTTGGCTGAAGAGGATGGCACCTGTGAGTGTTTTGCACTTCAGAGAAGCCAGACTACGAAACTTTTTCACTGAGTGTATTTTTTTTCAYTTAATCTGAAATAATTGTATTATAATTGATGGCATTGCTCCTGGCACAATATGAGAGGTCTTACAAGCAGCAGCATTGTATGAAAGATCAGAAAAGGAAGGTTAAGTTTCCTGTATCTGGACATTCAAAACCTTAAAATTAGGGGCTAACTTTGTAAATATCAAAATCTGGAGAATTTGGGGGGATCCGCATTTTTATAGTTCAGATAAAAAAAAATCTTTTATACACAAGCCCATCCAGTACATAATCTCATGCTGGCAATTAGTTGGTAGGCAGTGTAATAGTTCCATTAATAAGATTAATGCCAGGTGCAGCTCTATAGATTATTGACAAGACAAAGAGGCTGGATCCATGCAATTAGAGTGAGGTGTCTGCGTTAATTAGGGGCCTCACCYGACAGCAATGGTTACTTCAAACAGCTCAAGAAACTACCTCTCCTCTTTGGCCTCATAATACTTTCTGGTTTGTTCTCTCGGTAGTTTTGTCAGCTGCTTTATATTCCATGTATTAATGAAGAATAATAGTATTGTTCTAACATGTAAGTGCARTTCTCTCTTCATCTTGGTTTTGATCAAAATGATACTCGAAAATTTAGCATCAGTTTGTTTATTTGAATTACCACGTTTGGACTCTGGCCATTTTTCCCCATCGGATGGAGGTGGAAACCRCAAAGGTAGGTTTTGTGACAGTCTCTGCACTCAACCTTCTGCTAATAAATGGAGGAGGCCAAATAATAGCTGGAGCAGGAGCTAATGTACTCCCAGAATTTGGAACTTATCCAAAGCGTTATAGAATAAAACCAGAGGAGTTATTTTGCATGCCGAAGATGCAGGTCAGACCTGGGTCCYGCAGATGCTTGTCCTGGTCCTGCCTGACCCCCAGTCGCCTCATGTTCCCTGATGCACTGAGAGCTGCCCAAATTTCTGGATTTTGCTGCTGCAGAGCCAAAAGCACCAAGACCAGCCTGGGACAACAGGTAAGCGTTATCGTTCTTTTGTGCCTCGGTACCTATCCCTTTTCAAGCTTTTTCTTCTGAGTTTGCAGTCGTGCCTGGTCTTCCTTCCCCTCTTCCACAACGTTAATACAAGGGGTTTCTTTTTGCAGTAAAGTTAGGCATCAGAGCGACACGTCCCTGTAACAACCACGCTTGGAAAAGGAAATCATGCTGTTCTGCTCTGTTGTACTCATTCCCAATTACGAGCCAAGTATCTCAGTCACGAATGTCAAAACAGATCCTATYTAGTTAAATGATACAAGATAGAGGCAGTTAAGCCATAAGCTGTCATGTGCCCAGACGTGATTGACAGGAAAGCTGTCTCATGACGGTACGAGAGAATTAGCTTAATACTTAAGGTGAAGTGATGTCTGCTTAGCAGAGCCCCTGTTGCTCCACATTGGGAGAAATCTGGTAGTGTTATTGTTACCACGTTCTTTTTTTTTTTTAAGAAAGATTACCATGCAATTTTTATCTTTTAAAAACCGTGTTGAGCTATCTAACCTGCTGTGATTAATTTCCAAAGACCAAAGCTCCAATTTAGAAAAGCCACATTTTTTTATCTCTGCACCATATTAAGCGTGTGGTGCTCAAAGCCCCAGGCGCCCGTTGCGGGACCGGTAGCCTGGGCTCCCTTGAACTGCGTGACCTACAAGCGGCACAAGGTTCCTTTGGTTTCTCTGGCCGTGGTTTGGCCATCGCTTGCTAGGCCCAGCTGAGAGATTAACGTGTCACTGTTACTGTGTCAGAATTACTGGCGTGCTGTTCCCATCGTTTTGCTGAGCCACAGGAGCTGCTCTGTAGAACTGGAAAGCCTCCAGGAGAGATGAAAGGAGCATTGGCCTTGCYAGAATGTGGGAATCTGCTTGAGATTTTGATGCTGAAGCCCTTAAATTCACCCCGTTCACCTTCCTGGGTGCTAAAATCATTTCTCCCTTGTCCCCTAGGATGAAGTTATTCCTGAGAGCAAGCAGACTAGAGGYGTTTATCAGGCAGGTCAAAACCCATTTACCCTGCCGGTCACTCCAAGCCATGATCTGTAACTTGGTAGAGGTTTGTCCCTAACCTACCTCCGTGAGGGTTAAATCCTGCTCTGGGTAGAGATCAGCCAGCCTTTTGTAATCAAGGTCAAATTTGGCTTTTTGCTCTCGCAGGTCCTTGCACAGCCCCCAAGGACACACTTTRGCAAGCAGTGGTGCTCCAGGAGCAGCCCCAGCCTCTGCTGCCGTGCAGCATCCTGCTCCTCGAGCAMCATTTCGTGGTGCTTGAACATCCCCAGCAATCACGTAATAACACCCGTTCCGAAGCTCCCACGCCGGCGCAGACGCCTGTCGGGGAGCAGACGTCTAACGTCAGGATTTTGTGATGCTTACACTTTTATGTTTCCCCAAGACGTATTTGAACCCTGTCCATGGTGTTTGTCGAACGCTGAGATGTTTGGATAGCGTTGGAGTTTGCTGTGTGTGAAATGTTCTCGCTCTGCATAAATTTGTCATGACTGGAGATTATATTAAACCTCAGCTAGCAGAGCAAGATCACGCAGGCAGCTTTCCCTCCCCGCCAYGTGCTCAGATGCACTTGCTTGCTCAGTGCTCAGGGCACCCTTCTAGCCTGAGTTCATGGTTCAGTGAACCAATTTGGAAGTGAAATTCCGCTTTTGTAAGTGAGAGATGCTCCMATTTTACTGCCATATCTACAAAACTTTATCCCTGTTTTATTTCTTCTGCCCTGGTGGTTTGCMCTGATGTGGGTTTATTCTTCATTGCAAAGAGTGATGCACTTGATGAAAGAAAATCTGTGGGCAGTCTAAAAAATATCCTAGGAAGTCTTGAATATTGCCAGAAGGTTTCAAAAGAAACAACTTAGCTGGCAGATAAATTGGTGTAATAAGTGACCTGACATTTCTTTTGTGTTTGACCACATTGCACAGTTAAAATTGACAAAATATTCTTCCAATTGAAAATATTTTCTCCTGGTTGTCTAGTTGGTTAATCCTTAAAAAGATTCAGATTTTTCATCTCCTAGCAGAGGAGCTCAGCTGTAARTCTCTGCTCATTATTCCCTGCTGGCTGATATTAGATTGTTCTCTTTCTGGGCTATTGTTCTTGTTCACCTTATCCTAGTCACATTAAAAACATCTTTGTTTGAGAATGGCAATGGCACCATTTTCTGGGCAGTTGAGGACCCCGAAGCATGACAGCCAAATTGGCAGATGGAGTCAATTTGAAAAAGTCAGCTCAAAATCAATAAGATGATGCATATCAGGTGAGAAGATGCTGAACAGTTATTTTTAAATGCCTTGGGATTAGATAAAATGTACTTCCCATCCCATTCATGTATAATAAGTCGTTGGCACTTTCTGCATGACTGAAATTCATTTTGCATTTGAGTTCACCTCCACTTGCTTTTTTTTTTTTCTTAAGTCTGCAAACTTAAAACACAGAGATGTTTTAGAAATAAAACAATATCAGCACAGAGGGCAATAGTTCTCCAGCATCTCCTTGCTGTTGAAGACGTTTGTTTGGAAAGAGATTTCCCCAGTAGCCCTTTAGAGATGGGCCCATCGCCACATGGGCTTTGACCTCCTCCGGTGGAGGCACCTAGGGCACATGACTGACCTCCGTGGTTGGTCYTCCACATCCCTGCACGGGAGGCTGACTGCTCCCCTCTGAATCCAGGGCATGGGGAGATTCCCTCTTCCAGTTTAAGGTTTTCCAGACTCTCTGCTGTCTGAGAGGCTGCCTTGGTTTCTGTGTTTACACTCAGCTCTCCCGTCTCCTCAACCAAAGGCAGCCCATGCCAAGCAACCTCCACCACCCGTGCGTCACTCCCACGCTTTTCCAGGGGCGCCCTCCAATAGATCTGTCAAACTCAGAGCTTAGTATTAACTTCAGTGCRTGTTTGGTATTATGGTGAGAAAAAAAATGTACCATGACGATATACATTTTGCCTCTAGTAGTTTTTCCATCTGTTGATAAGCCTAGCAGGGTGTGATGCTCAGCCGCTACAAATTCAAATTAAAGGTTTGCCAAGACAGAGTTAAAGGCAAATCAAATACAGCAGCTTTAGGAAATTACAGCAACAGCTCCATTGTTTGATCTCAGCAATTTCTATTTCAAGCCTTCCAATTCTTAAGTAAAGCAAAATTCAGCTTATTATTTTAACAGTATGAAATTCAGAGCACTGATCACAGGTGGGACAGCTTGTCCTTTGAGAGCAGAGAGCCTGCCYTGCCGCCCCCAATGCCCACTATACCTGTATAGGATCCATAAGGTGAGCTCAAGTACTTTTAAGCCAGCACTAGGATCCTAGGTATGGGGATTATGTATGATTTTTTCTTAAAACTTCTAGCTTATATGAGTAAATAGTAATAATGTAATTTGCACATTAATGAATATAGGGTGGAATAAGTTGTCTAAGAGTGATAAAGAGAAAGTAATGTCTTTTCCTACATAGCTAATGACTCATGAAACAGCCTATGGATAAATTAGTAGTCACAAATTTACAGGTCGGTGAGCAATTTCCTAAATATGGTATTGATTTTAAAGATTAACAACATTTTCAGAGTTTGTGTACAGCCACGAATTTTCACCAGATATCCAAATACCTTGCTGTGGAGCTGGAATAAAGACTTAAATAAGAATCTGAGTCGAAATAAATGTCCTATTTCCTCCTCTCTAATCCTGTTTGAAGCTCTGGGATTCCTGCCGTTTTCAACACCAGTTGGTAGTCAACAAGGAAATAAAGCCTATGTTGGATTAGCGGATTTTATCCACCCCTTAGGACCTGAACATTTTTCCTTTCTTTAAAGTTCAGACTGAAACACTTACTGCATAATAACAGCAACCTGAGTCAGATGCAGGATGCATAATTGCAAAAAATATGTTCACTGCTTCCCATGCAGGCTGCCAGTTTGGGAAGGCAAGAACTTGGCTTACGCTCAAGTTTTGGGGATTGTATCATAATTCTGAATGGAGCCCAGAGTGCCTCTGGAACAGGAAAGCCAAACAACCAATTCAAAGTATTAAAGTCACTACTGGAGAAATATGAAATGGCCAAAGAAAAAAGCAATTAGATGAAAGCTTTCAGTAGTCCATGTRAGCTCCTTGAAAGCAGGACCATGCTGTCTTCTTTGTATGGTACTAATGAGCTACAGTACTAATGTGTACTACAGACCTAATGCCAGTTGTGTTCATTTTCCTTGTGTTTCCTYAGTGCTCACGGGAGACCTCAGCTACGCAGGGGTATGAAGTTGGTAGAGTGGAGCCTATAGCCCCTCTTTCGATCTTCTTTCTTTCGTATTGCAGACCTTCCTTGTGTGAAAATGCTCCCCAGCTTGGATCAGCCTGCCCAAAGACAACTTGGGTTCGTACCTGGGAGATGATGGACAGGAGGAAATGCTTCAGTGCYGTGCTCTGTGGGGCTTCACACCGCACTCATCTCGATGGCAAGTCTGCAATTCTAAAACAAATGTCCCTGCATCTCTATTGTATAGGAAATAATTACAGATTATAATGGAGACATGCACAGATCAGCATATATTCATGCAGACTAAGCCTTTACATTGACGCTGGAGGAAGGCTCATCACTTCCTCCCTCCTTGGCATCTTGTTTCCATGTGGCCAAGGAAGGAGGATCAACAGGCAAGAACTGATGGTGTTTTCCAGAGGTGAACTCATGATCCYCAGCATTCTGTCACTGCATGGAGTGGAAATGTAGCTGGTCGATACAGGCTCTTGACTGAAAGAATGGCAGGCTCAGGATCTCGTCTCCAGGAAATTTTTTTGGGGTCTTGCTGCTAACTGTATGCTCTGGACTGCTCATGTTTTATCTCAACGAGGAAAGACTGTTAGTGGTTTTCCCCTTGGCAGAGAAAGGCCAAAATTCTGCTGTTCATGCTAATGTGGCATCCCAGCTCTAAAGCAAACTCTAAGAGCAGCAGATCTGTAGGAATACCTCTCTCTTCATGGCTACAGCAGAGATCTTGCAGCTCTGCATTGACTGATCTCCAGGCACAGGCATGTCTGTCTTCACCTGGCACAGGAATCTCACCCCTCTCACTTGCTTCTTCTGCAAGGGATGAAACTTATTTTATAATCCTGGACCCAGGCATCCTCTTTCAGCATTTTGTTTTTCTTACAACTTGTGGCCGTTGAGCTCTTCCTGCAGGTGTTGAGCTCTTCCTGGTGAAGCATCCCGCCGAGGGTGTCGTCCTTGGGCACCATCATCTCCGCTGTCCTGCTGAGAGAGGAGCAACATCTCTCTCATGTTTCTGTACACCGGAGTCTGTTCCGACACTCACACTACTGCAATTGCCCGAAGATGAAGCGGATTTCCTTTGGCTATTTTTGAAGAAAGAAATAACATCTGAACCTTGGCTATTCTCTSATCAGGCTCTGATCTCCAAGAGTAGTTTGAAGTTCAGATCTTCAAAATAGCCTTTACTCAGTAACTCTACCTGTATAGTTTGTGCTGCTTTGCTCCTCAGTTTTGTGCATCTTCCCAGTGAGTTCCTCGCTCGATTTTGAGACTGCCTATTATAGAAGCCAGGAAAAACCAGCACAACAGGCTACCTCTTTTTTAAATTTTTCTGAAGACAACCCCAGTCCATATGCACAGCCTGCCGACATCTCCTCTCGTTATTCTCCTTGTTAAACAATCTTGAATAGCATCCTTCTCATTCCAAGAAGCAGCTTCCCTGCATCACACTTCTTTGGTCTGGTTCGACTTGTTGAAGTTACTTTCCTATCCTGTGCACAGTTCTGCTCTACTTGCAGGGACAGATCCAAGAAACAGAGGCTTGAGTTAACATATTTTACCTTACGCATATAGTGAWCAAATAATATAGTTGGCCTAGCTCATCCTGCTGTAGTACAGGGACCCTTTTCCCATTTCAGAGATGATGAAATGAAGACATCTGCCTAACTTGGTTCAGAAAGGAGATATTCTGCTTCCATTTCATCCCGATTTCTCCAAAAGATGGGTCGTACAGTGATGTCCTCACATATTCCATTCTCTATGTGCAGAAAACGGTAAGAAGGGGGAAGTGTGGAAATGATAAACAGAATTCAAGCTCTAACATAGGGAATGGCTTTAGGTGATGCCAAGAAGCAGATTCACTCACCCTCTTTACCGCCAGAGCTGGATGGCAGAAAATTTCTGAGATTTTGTTACCTTTCCTGTAAAGATTTTCTGAGATTCACTGCCTTCCAGGGAGCCACGGAAGGAAGGMAAGCGGGAGCCAGGTACCACAGGGAGATCCTGCTCCACTGGGAAGAGGAGCACGTTCCCCAGGGAGCCTCAGCTTTAATCCCTGCTTTAATTCTGCAGCAGCTCCTGGGATGCATCAGCTGAGACATTTGAGACTTCCTCCAGCTTTCTTCCTGTATGCCATTCCTTAGGGATTGCCTGAGCGTAGTCTAAAGCCATGCAACGTCTCCCGTGTTACCTAAGGAACAGGTCTGAAGTGCTCCTGTTAGCCAGTAAATTTTTTTTCCCTTCACACGTGCCCGCCCGTTGTATCCTCCATGGGGCTGTTTCATTTGATCTCAGCTTTTCCAGCTGTGCAAATTTTTCTCCATTATGTTCCTATTCCTCCCTGCTCCTGATGGGTCAGCAGCACTTTATAATGATAATGCCGGCCTGTCGCTGAGCTTCCAAAGTGCTGCAGTCAGCAGGTTGCTCCAGCTGAAACCTCTCCTCCTCCCCACTGCGCAGAACTGCCCCAGAGCTTGAACCAGCCTTTGAATACGAGAGACACCAGGATCCTACGTGTGGACTCGAGCCCGAGTCCCTTCAATAGCAGCACAGCGTGAGCCCCGATGAGCTGTCAAGCTGGCTGATGATACTGTTTTAAATTCACAATAATATATTTTTCTAATTTAATCTCTGGAATGGAAGTGCACATTTCAGCTCATGATTTCCAACTTATCTTCTGTTTCCTTTCAGCTTTTCAATGTTTCTGAAATGCCTTATGCTACAGGCAAAACATGATGATTATGATGGGGCTTTTCTTTTAGCAGCTGCCACCGAGCRGTGTCACACATGGAGAAAATGGAAAGTTGTCTCTGCCCAGTTGTGTCAAGCATTTAAAAGGGAGAAGGAGAAAAAAAATGCAGAGGAAGAAACAGGTGGCAACTGTTGCTGCTGAATCGCCCTTGAAGGAAGAGTGTGGAGGGAATTTTTCAGGAATTTAAACGCAGTGACTCTGCACAAGGTGAGCAAGCGAGTAAAAATCAGCCCGTCAGAAATGCGCAGTAAGTTGAACCCAACAATTAACTGAGCCTTGTCTTTATGGCATTAAGATAAACACATCTCTCTATCTTCAAGGAAGGGGAAGACAGGGAGAAATTAMTTTCTGTAATCAGTCTCAAAGCAATGTAGCCCAATTCTTCTCTATCTAAATGGAGCAAATGTTACCCTCTCAGCAAAAGGGACCCTTTTTTTTCTGGCCCGGAGCACAAATGGCACAGTAGGAGTTCGGTTCTGAAATGAAATAAGCTCATGTGCTTGCCTGCTTGTGCAATGCAGCCTTCAAAAATACTGACGTACGTATGTAGTGATGTGGGTATGTGCTGCCGGTCACGGCTCGCAGGAGGGCTGGGGTTAATCATCACACAAAGCTCTGCAGGAGACCGGCTGCTTCCATCCCCTGCGTGCTCTGCCTGTGCGTGTGGAGGATGTCGAGTCTGTACCCAAACTGGGGAAGATTGCAGAGACATGTTGTTACTTGTTGCCTTCAAATAACACTGCTCGGAAGCGCCTGTGTCTGACGGGGGACTATGGAGAGATGGTCTCTGGGAGGGCAACCTCGGTCAGGAGCAGCTGGTGGTGGCGGCAAGGAGAATTTCAGCATGAGATCGTGGGTCCCGTCTTGCTTCCCGAGAAGGTTCTGCCTTCRTTTCTGATCATAACCCGTTCTGCACCTCTGCTTTGTGCTCTYACCTCCCTTTGGATTAAATCATTCCCCCTTGGCTGGAGTCCAAGCCCTGGGCTAAGTGGCCAGGAAAGCAGGAGTCATCCAGCCCACGTCTGCAAGTGACTTTCTTCTTGCAGCAACAATTTTGTTGCTGATAGGGGGCATCGATTTCGAATGGATTCATCACCTTGAGCCTATCTGGGAGCAGAGAGCTGGAATTTCCTGGTCCAGCCACGTGCCGAGGTTTCCTCTGCTCTGAAGGAAGGAGTTGTCCTGCAGCAGGGAATACCCCGCAAGAAAACATTGGTGGAGAAAGCAAAGATGGGGAGGAACTCCAAATCCCTGAAGCAAAATGTCTGCTGCAGAGCACTGGCACATGGACATGGCTGGGGAGGGACTTGAGCACTGGCCATAGAGTCATTTTCCTTGGTTTTAACRAGTAAAGAGGCTGGGGAGCAGCAATTCCAGCGCGTGTCCCATCAATGCTCCCGGAGGTGCTGCTGTGAGGACTGGGATGGGCTGGGAGCAGCAACACGTCCCCGCTCGGACCCTAGGGACATAAGGACATGGGTGTCATGCCTGGAAGCGTCACCTGCAGCAGGACATCCTGGGGAACGTGGCCAAAAGGGCAGACTCTCCAGCTTGGGCTGGCTCAGCATGGGCACAGCTGCTTTTTGGGGYTGCTCCTGCTGCACTTCGAGCTCACATCCACGCTGTGCACTCTCAGAATGCAAGGAATTCATTTAGCCCCTTGAAACAACCCTACCTTTGAAAGCACSCAGGGTGAGCATGGCTCTCATTCTGTGCTCTGCAAAGAGGCTTTAATGCTTGCTGAGGGAAGCAGGGGGTGTTTTTATCCAGAGCAAGCAAGAAAGGTGCATCTGATGAACAGCCAACAAAGGAAGCAATAAAAAACAGAGGTGGAGAGGTAAGGAGGGAAGTGAGGGAGCACTCGTAGAGAAAGGCTCTCCATTAGCTGTCCTATTTTTGGAGATATTTTAATCTAAGCTGGTTTGCAGGTGTATGGTGATGGCACAGGACAAGTGAGGATGCTCAGACCTACGCATGGAAGCAGGGAGCATAGAGGTTCCTTCAGAAAAGTGTTAAAATAATGAAAGCAGGTGAACGTGCCTGTTCATGGCTGGCAGAGACGTGCTGCATCGGCTTTGCTGGTAGATCTGCGTTTTCAGCTTCGGTTCCCAGGGCAGGAGACGTTGGCCGTGTGCGTTGCGCGGCCAGCTGGCAGAGCAGCAATRCAGGCTGCCCCTGCATCAGCCAGAGCCGGGTGCTCTGCCTTCTGCCGCTGCTCAGGAGCTGTCACGGGTTGGGAGTGGATTTGGCCTATCGAGTGATATTTAAGAGCCTATTCTTACAAACCTGGTTGAAAACCCTACCTGCCATTCCCTGGTAGAATTAATGTATTTGCTGAGGTGTCRAAGATGGCTCTGGAGTCTGCAAGTATATTCCGTGTGAGCTGCTTTTCATGACTTCTTTAATGCAGAATTTCTTTGGATAAATTTTCCATCATGAACAGYTGATATGACACCTAGATGGTTTGTTAGGGTATACCATGGTTCTTGTTGCTCATATCGCTCTGAAGCTCATCACCTTGCTAATCACAGCAGTCTAATATGGCAATTTACCCTGGCAGGATGTCCCAGGGAAAGGCTTAGAGATGCAGAACAGTGTTCTGGCACATCTTCAGGCCTGGTTCGGGGGTCAAATCCAGCAGGGAAGGAGGCCAGGTAGCCTCTTTAAGGAGCTGAAAGGGCTGATGTGGGGTGAGAACCAAAGGAGAGAGGCTGCTCAGTAAAACTTGGGTGATGGGAACGAGCCAGGTGAGGTCTTCTCCAGAAGAGAATACAGAAAGGCCAAGTGGTTCATAATCCCTGTTTGTGAAACCCTGGCAAAAATGTACCAAACTTCCAGGATGGACAATATTGTGCAAAGCGCATCAGCAGACATCCAGGTACATTACACATTCCCACCTTCAGACTCTGGGAATTCAACACAAGCCTTAATTTCTCTGTGCTCCAGGTTTCTGCTTGCAAAAAGTTATACACTAGGAAATGTATTCACAAAGAAAACTCGGCATTAAACAGATTATTTAGGCAGCTGTGGGAATCTCCATCTCTGAGGAGCTTGAGAACAAACTAGACCTAATCAGGAATGCTTTTGGCACAGCCAGTCTCACCACGGCACATGGGGGTGGATGAGTTGTCTTCTCAAATTATCTGAGCTCTGTTTTCTCTGAAAATATGTCAGCAGCCAAACATTTGGCAGCCTAAAAGGGGGCTGCAAAGGAATAGGTAACGTGTACTTAAAGAGCACCAGGAGAGCCTTGCTAAAGAGAACGTGTCCCAGAAACTATTATATTTGTTCTCAGCCCGTTCTTGGATTTGACCTGCTGCATGTCATTGAACGCTGTGATTTCCTTACAAATMGCAGAGAGAAAGGCGGGGAGAGCAGGAACGGGCGGGTCAGGAGAATTGGATGCGTTTAGAGGCAGACAATTCCCTGGCAGAGCTGCTGCTCCTAATACCTGACGTTTATRTTAGCTCCAGTCTGGCACGGCGCTCAGGGGATGGGTCTCACCTTACCTAACTCTAAATGTCTGCAGTGATTCGTCTCTTCCCCGGGTTGCTCGGGTGAATTATACTTCGGCAGCGACTCCGTCTCCCAATTTTCTGCAGAGGGAGTCGAGASAAGCGGCTCAGCAGCAGCGCCCTGGAAGACACATTAGTTTAGGCAAGATGAGTCCCTGCTGCCGATTGCATCTCTTCTGTCGGGGAAGGCTCTGGCCCGTGCAATGAGTTGCTCTGAATAAATTACATTTCCATAAGAGATATAAAAGCATCTAACTTCAAGACTGCATAAATCCCTGTGTGAGCAGCAGAACCCATAAAAACTAGTTCCCAGKGTCATTTTGCCTTGAAATTGAAGCCTTGCGTGAATTTTCAATGTCTAATAAGATCTAAACTAACACTGCGAGGATTTTGCCAGGGAGCTTGTATAAAAGCTGTAGAAACTGAACATCTCCAGGACTGCACCCCTCAGTCAAATTTGGTTGCAATCAACCACTAGGCTCAAAATGTACATGCATACAGTTGTGTTGGTTTGATCCTCCTTTGGAATGAGATTCTGGCTCTGCAGATGTCAATCACATCCAAACGTCCTCAGAGCAAACCTGAAATGATTTCTTCCCATGYTGCCAGCCAAGCTCTTTGAAAATGCAAACACTTTCCCACTGTGTTTTATTTTCTCGCTATCTGGAGTGTCCATAAACATATTGCCTTAATTTTAATAAGTYTTCACAGAGTTAGTAAAAATAACTTCTATTCATCACAACGTTAGAAGAGAAACAGTAACACCTTAATTATCTCTACACAGAAATTAATTGTATCTTCTGAATTCCTAATCAATACTTTAAAGCTGCTCCAGCTCAGAGAGCAGTTTGTCAATATTTTATACACTCTTAATAATTCATGGGTTTATTATATAATCAGACAGGTCTCTCACTCCAGAAGGTCTCAGCACAGGAGAAAACAGCAGGGAAAGAAGCGAAGTGGAAGGATGCAGAACCTGCAGGTATTAAGAGAGCAGGAGATGGACGGCCAGCTGTGCACGCGCCGCACCACCAGCCCGCTGCTCAAGTCCCAGCCATAAGGGTGAGTTCACGTTCATAGGAAAGAAGGGTTGCTTAGAAGGGAGAAAGCATATGCCATAAATCCACATGGAAAAATCAGCTGTAAAGCAGAGTGGCATTTTGCTGCATTGTTYCAATGCTAACGGCTGCAGTTTGGTGTCTCCACTGGGGATACTCATTTGGGAGTGGAGAAGGGAACAGGCCTGTCCCTTTTCAGTGGCAACCAGCARTACTTTGGTTCAGCTATTTGTCCAGCTCTATGCAAAACTATGTAGAGAGGCAAGATTAAACCAGCAAACGCCCTTTCTCAGCAGCATTCCCTTTCTAACCCAGACACTGGGTCCTTGTTACTGCAGCATCACAACTGTGGCCTCCTTGGTCCACGTGCATGACACCGAACCACCCCAGAGGACGGTCAGCRGTCAGATGTTGGTAATGAGTAACTTCCACAGTTGTCCGCTCAAAGATTGCTTCATGAAATCCATGAAGAGATATGAAAAAAAGTGGCAGGGGATTCCTGATAATTTAGTTAGCATGTGAAAGAGCTCAGCAACAGTGTTTGTAGCGGAGAACCCCAGGGAAACACAGGAAATGCGTAAAGCCCAGGTCAGCCTGGCACTTGTCATCCCGTGCATGGGAAAGCATTTCCTTGGAAGAGAAGGTGTTGGAGCCATGGGGACGTGGAAGGAGGATGGGGAGAGGAGAGYGTCGGCCGTGACTCCAGGCACACAGGGGCTGTGCTGGTTTTAGGGTGCCGGTAGTGCTGGTGCCACAGGAGAACAGGGAGCCCACATCGGAGTCATGGGTCTCCTCCACYCACACAGATCCATGGGGAAGGGCAGCCTCTGCCTCCCTGTTCTGCAGGGAAATCAGGCCTTAGGAATGCTCCGTACCAAGGCGGAGCCCYGGTGCGCTCAGGCAGTGCGCGACTCTCCTCCCCAGAGACACAAAATCAGCCTTCCTGTCAGTTTGGTTTACTTTAATGAGCGCGGAATGAGACTGTTCCCTCTTTTCCTCTCCTTCAGAATTTGTATTGCATTTCATTAGGAACAGATTTTGTATGTCTGTAGCGCCATCCTGGACAAAGTGGTTCTCGCTGCATASTTGTCATTTTTTGATTATGTTATTCTTCTTATGCCATTATCAACTTCTATAAGTGTCTATAAAAATAGGTGTCTTCAAAGTAAATGGACATTGTGCTAAGTGAGTTATGTCTTTGGTGCTATTATCTCTAAATCAGCATAGATTATTCAGACTAGGGGCTTTTAGAATCATAAGTGGTTGAGATCATTTCTCAGTTCATCATCCCATTACCCGTAATGAGAAAATACTTCCAAATACGAAGATAACTCTTCCAAAGATCCCTTGTGAACAATTCCCCAGGCGCTAGCAACATTTATTAACTCTTTTCTTTCTGCATGGAAGGGMCTGAGGGAAACCGCAAGGCCTGTGGGACCACCTTGAAGCTCTCAATTTCACACCGCTCCCCTGGGCCGCCTCTGGCTCTGCACTCAGTCTCTCGCGGTGTTCTCATCGTTTCCACCTCCGCGGCTGCTGCTTTGCAGTATGTAAATTCAGCTGCTGGTGCTCAACCTGGAATGCGATAAAGCCTTTTAAAACTCCACTTCATTATTTTTGACTGGTTCTGTTTGTGCCGGTCTTACGTTTCATCAAGCCCAGGCTTTATTGTTTCCCCAGCCAATGAGTTCTGCTCGCCASGCTGATAGCACGCAGGCCCCTTGCCCACCTCAAGTGGGGAAGATCGTCAGCAGACGCGTGATTAAGCTTCCTTGTCCTGCCTTTATGCTTCTGTGCTGTCACCCACTCCTTTGCTCCTTGCATGGGGAGAATTATTAGTTTTATTTATTGGGCTGCACATTTCCAGGAATCTATTTAATGCATGGTTTCATTGGATGGCTTTCATGGAATATAAGCTTCATATTTCAGTTCCTGTGTAAATGATTTTACTTTATTTTCCATTGAAAAATGCTTTCTTCTTCTGCAGGACAAGGTGAGAGTTGCYACTGTACACCGACCACCTAGTGCACTTGGAAAGACAATTTCTGCTGTTGTGGAATTTGGTGCCGTGGGATTTCTTGGGAAGAAGTTTGGTTCTGTGGTTCAAGAGGTGAGTAGGTGGCAAAGGCCTTCTGTACATCCCTTCCTATATCACTTAACATCTGCTTCTGCTTACTGTAATTACCTATAATTGCCACTTACTCAGGTAGTATTAATAAGAACAGCTACCATAAAGGCAAATGCTGGCTTAGCTGTAAAGGACTGGGCAGCACAGGGGATGGCACTAATGCAATACAAGCCGAGGCTGCTGTGCAATGTGGAGCACTTCCAAAATTACCATGCTAATGTTTATCACATGGTGCAGCAATTGCATTTGGGTAAAACTGTACTTATGTGAACCGAACAAGCAATCGCTYCCCTTGTACAGCAGTGCATGAAAGAAATGCAGATGTGTGTCTTGTTCCCTGCGACCCGTTAGGCTTGGCGTGCAACACACCCGAGGARCAACCGCAGCTTCCCCGCTCTGGCTAGCTTTGCTATCGCTTTGTAACTCTCTCTTTTAATGAAATTCTACCTCGGCTGGTCTAATCATTTGCTGTGATTTACCTGGTGGCATTTTGGGGTGTTTTTTCAGGGAGAGATAGATCTGCAAGGAGCACACAGTATTTGCCAGGGTGTTATTTCAGAGTCGTTTGAACGACCTTAGTCTGACGGTTGACAAGCTGATTTGGGGGGAAAC
The DNA here is from genome assembly GCA_003342815.1 of Eudromia elegans. Classification (NCBI taxonomy): domain Eukaryota; kingdom Metazoa; phylum Chordata; class Aves; order Tinamiformes; family Tinamidae; genus Eudromia; species Eudromia elegans. Next base: position 1,245,694 of record PTEX01000011.1, read on the forward strand.
TTTTTATCACGTTACAAAGGTGGAATGAGGTTCTTGTTCWCGTGTCCTACCCCAAGCCTGAGGAYTACCTGCTGCARTCAWTTACTCATATAAAGAYTGGGAAGGACACTGAGAGCTAATGTGAAGGGTGGCTTATGTTACAGATGCCAGCYGTATGATCTTTACACTTCCATCTGCAGGACTGCATTTTGGCTGCTGGCAAGGACAGCGTATTGCAGTTGGTGACCTCCTGTCAAAGGCACTAGAGCAAACTGCAGGGTCTGAAGTGTAACAGGGGCACATCACGAAAAAAGACATCCCTGCCATTTGGCTGGTCTTTCATCATAATTCTTCATTATGCTCTAAATGTAGCTTCATAAATACAGATGAGGTAAGCTATAGATGGTCCAAACTTAGAAAATCATCACTGGAACTATYAGTTTATCAGAAGATGTGGTCCATAGTAGTCTTGTGCACACACACACAGGTTATATGTGATTAAATTTAGTTTAACACAGAATTTGGGGAGGATCAATGCATCTGTTTTATTTCATACTATCATTCTCCTTTGAGTCTTTGAAGTTCTATGGGATGCTTTCCCATAGTTTTCCTTTTTAGGGCAGAGATGGACAAAGCAACCTGAGTAAAGACAAGGCCACACATATTGACCCTCTGTGTACACGGTCGGCGTTCAAGCCCTGCTCGTGGTATTGCAATCGTTATTGCTTTTATTAGCATCTGAGTAGGCAAAAAACACCACCTTGGCTTTACCCTCGTCAGAACGGCTAATGACACAGTGCTAAGCGATGCTAATTTAAATAGCTAACGCTCTTGGTAAGGGCAAAGAAAAGATCTTCCGGGGGTACCGAAGAGTACAGTTACATCCCAGCAAMGAACGCTTTCAGACTCATTAATCTCATCTGGAATTTTGCATTCCCAGCTGAATTTTCTTCCAAATTTTCCTCTGATTTAGGATTGGATTCTGAATAATGGATGTCAGCCACTTCCAGCTGCAGACAGCACTACCTCATTTTTCCTGTGTCGTCACCCTCTCCCCAATAGAGCACATAACTTTTCATTTAAAAATAAATAAATAAAATAGAAAGAATGGCCCGACAATATCTTTGCCCAGAAGAAATGAATTTCAAAATGGCATGTCTGTCAAATGATCATTATCTGGCCACTTAGCAGAGGGTCTTCCAGCAAAGATATCTTCCTCATAAAGAAGATTTTAAATTGATTTTCTACTTGTATTGTTTAAGAYTCAGTGAAAGAAAAGCAAAGGCTGCTTTTCAGTACAGATTTGCTCCCAAACATGTACAGCCAAAGCCTGTAATTGTCATTCTTTCAGGGGGAATAGAAATGTTTATATATTATCAAAATTAGGTTCCAAAATGAGCTACAGTATCTATAAAAAAGAGGATAATATTATTTTAGAGAAACTAATTGGAAACTTGTTTTTGGCTAAAGCAGTTATTATTTCCATTATGGCAAGTTGGAGGTAGATGAAATTCACCTTTATCTTTCCCAGCCTGGTGTCTTACATTATTTATTCAGAATGAAATTAAAACCTGACAAAGCCCCAGTGAGGCATTTCATACCAGTTAAAGATTACTCTTCCGGAAAAGAACTTTTGTTCAAAAATTTCATTAGGTTGTTACAAATGTATTTATTATAAAAGCGCAATGCAGAAATCAAAAGCTATCTATTCCTTTATATACACTCCTCTCCTTCCCCTCCCAAAACAAGCGGCCTAAGAGTCTCCTTTGCCCAAGAAAGTCAAGTTTTAAGAGGGAATAAGTGAGAAGAGCCAACGCTCTCCAAGCTGCGGAGGGCCAGGGGACCAACTTTGCAAGGAGGGRGTTTTAAGCTTGTGTATTAAGCGGTTGAAACCAGCACCAATGAAGCAGCTGGTTGTCATATCCCCCGTGGGGCAGCGCACATGGGTGTTGTTTATTGGGCAAATCCGCAGCGTTACCCGGGGCGGCCCCAGGCCGGCACAAGGCAGAGCACGCGGGCCGGCGATAGCGTCGCGCGAGCAGCCCGTGCATACAGAAGCAATGGGCTGAAAAATTGTTTCCTGCTCTAATAACGGAAGGATATTAAGAGGGATGGGTTCGCAGGGGTGCGGGCTATTTTTCACATTTAGGCGAAATTTTCCACCAGCGTAAAATGATAATTGCATGGGGGAAAGGGTGGGTARTAATTTTCCCTGTTAATTCAAAAGCACAAAAGTTAATTGGAGCTTGGCAGTCTGAGATATACAAATTAAGAGAGTTTAATTCAGCTAATCCTCACTTTAAGTTGCAGGGTATTGAATACAAATACGATCAGCTCACAAAGGGACAAATCCGGCCTGCTCGGAAGCCAGGAGGAGCTTTGCCATGGAGTTCAGAAGCAGCAGGATCCAGTCCAAGATGACTGCAGGAGCTGGGCTTACCCGAGTAAACTCGCTCACAGAAAGGGATCCCCAAGGTGCTTTTCCCTCAAAACACAGGCCAAAAATTGCTCAGAGATTTTGAAAAACTTTGGGAAATTTCCCCAGCCTCACTAGTGCGCTCAGCATACACAGCTCTCTATCTTCTGGCTCCCCAAAAGTATGAGAAAGAGAGGTTTTTTTCCATGATATTCTACTTCCAATGTCATTATCTTATGAAATATATGCCAAAGCAAACTTAATAAAAAGAAAAAACAGAGAGAGAGGTGGAGGAAGTAATAATGTAATACAAGTAATTCCTCATTTCCTTTTKAATCTCCTTTTGAGACACTGAACTTCAGCCTCTGAACTCCTCTAAACTGAGAATAAAGCTATTTATCCATCTTGGTAAAGTATTTTCATATCTGAAAGGCTGTAGGGTTGCACAGAGTAATGTGCGGTTGATCGAGTGAACGGGATGTTATCTCTTGCAGGGTGATATATATTTGGGCCGAGCACTTTGGCATCATTTATTTTGAATTCCTGTGTACAAATGGCATTAGATAAATAGTATGAAGATCAGCCCAATCAGAAATGGATAGTGTTTGAAATGCTGCAAGAAAATCAATTCAGTATCTCAAGAGAGTTGAGGAAGGATCTCAGCTACCAAATGCATCTGACGTGAGCCAAGACTCCTCCTTYTGAGTTATCATTGACATTTCTGCTATTATTCATCAATTTAGGAGGAAAAGCTGAACTCAGATCATTTGCAAAACCTGTATGGTATTTCCAAACATTTCTTCTGCCTTCACAGTGATAATTATTTTCTGCTGCTCTAATTAAACAGATAAATTTATATCTCCCATCATGAGAGGATAGCAGCACCAGCCCAGATTTATGGCTCTAAATTGCTTCCCTCAGCCGTTGCTCACAGTTTGGAGGCTGCAACAGTATTTTCCCTTTGGATCTTCAAAAATGCAGAAGCAGAGATGCYCTGCAATTCCAAATGAAATAATTTTAATGTCACAAGAAATGTCATTAAAACTGCTGCAGTCTTTTAATAACCTTCTCCTTGGGAAAAAGGATTTTCAGCCTCTTTGCATCAATGTTCCTTAGAATAACTACAGTGAAGCTTTGTGCCTGTGTCCCCAGCACAAAATCTGTTTCTCAAGGGCTTATAATTATTACATGCCCATAAAAATGTGCTCTAGTCTGAAACTGAGGACACGGTTTCTAAGACAGGGAGGAAATACTGCTTGCTGAACTTGGTTTAAATCAATTTTAAGTTTCGAGAATCCAAAAAATAATAAGCTCTGCAGTTTCTGTATGCCTCTTCTGTGGTTCTATAGCTCAGAAAGAAATCACTTCGTAGAATAAAGTGTCACGTTTGTTTATAAAGTAGAGCGGGAGAAGGAATAACACAGAYAAAAGTTCATACTTTTTATAGTGGCTACTGGAAATTCTAAGAAAATAACTTTCATAAAGAATATCCTGTTTTCCTCAATTCCAGTTTACAGCAGCGAGATGGACAAGGGAATTCCTCTTCGGTGCCATAACAGGGAGTGCTATTAGCAACATCTCTAACGGGACCCCAAGCAAGTGAGAGTTGCTCTTCATGCTGGCTTCACCAAATGCTGAACAATATTTAGCCTTTGGTTCTACCAGYAAAGAAGAAGAAATGCTGCTGCTAAACTGCAATATTGACAGCACAAGCAAAGCCCAGCAAACACAAAAAAAAGGCAGAGAGAGAAAAGCAGCCCTGTAAATCTTAGTGCAATATTTTTAATTTCATTTGGATTTTGCAGTCAAGTCAGATTTATCCAATTAAGCATCATTCATTCTGTCCTTGTCAGCTCTTCCCTATTGGACAAAATGTTCCACTTTTCAATCCTCCTGCATCAAACTGTCAGGGTCATTTTTCAATGAAAATGCAAGCAGGGATTGAGTTGATGATACTAAACCATTATGCATGGAACAATGAAAATCATGCTTCAACAAATGAATAGGCATTTTCTTTTCTTGGTGTTATTTACAGTRCCTTTGCTAGCTCTTTTGGTGAGCTCCTGAATTCCTAAAATCTTACAAAAATACCTATTTGTCATTGGTGAGCTTTTTTCTTCCTTTTCTTCTGGGGGAAGGAGTGAGGGTGGCAGGGGCAGTGGTTTTAATTACTTCAGCTCTTTCTTTCTTTATGCTTAACTCTGTGATTTCTTTGAAGTCAACTTGTAAAGAAGATCTTTTTCTGAGGTGTTATTCACACCATGCAATGTATCAGGTATTTTATTTTCATGAAATGACTGAACAAATGATCAAAAATAACCTTGTCAAGGAACACCCTTGTAAAGTGCACTTCTTTCTTCCTTCAACTTCAGACTGTTAGTATTACTGAACCAGATCTCCTATGTAAAGAAATACATTGAGTATGTGCATGGGTAGGAGAGGAGCTCTGTTTTCCAGAGTGATGGAGAGCCCTGTGCAGAGATACTTGCTAACAAACTTTTCTGCAGGGTTTACCCCCATTTAATGATTGTCTGGGATTATYAGGACTCTCCGAGACTCTCCGGTGCCATATGCCATTACAGAGCAASTTTTACTCTAAATTTGGGCTGAAAMCAACCATCAGGGCTCCAATTGCAACAATCTGCAGCAACAGAAAAAAGACGCAGGAGCCAATGTCACAAAACTGGTCCCTTGGGAGAGTCCCATGGCACGGTGTGCTAGCCCGTGAATAGAAATGTCACCGTTTACTCATCATCTCTCTTCTTGTCAACATACGCTTTTTAAGCATCAAGGAAAGTAAGCAGTCTGATTTTTTTTCTGAGCAAGCTTTTAACATCTATTTTTCTCCCATAACAGGAAATTCTTCACCATCATCTCTGTGCTTCTATAGTTTAGTTGTCAAAGCAAAGCAGATATTCACCCGTATAAAAACAGTGCTAAGCAATGGCCCATTACCTTCCTCAAGGGGGTTCTGAAAGCGTGTACCCCGTCGTATGAATGAAAAAGAACACAAAAGCAGTCAAATTCAGGGGAAAAACTAGAGTGGCATCAATGAGAATTGCAAACTAGTTCCTTCAAAAACTGAGCCAAAAACTCAGCCCATGCACCAAAACTTGCACTCAGACCTTCCGACTTTGGTGTCCAAACTTAGCCGAGTCTAACATCGATATCTAAATTACTTGGCTAATTTCTTCTCCTATGCAATTACTCAGAATACGTGAATGTTCACCTTGCTTGAAAACCAGGCAAGACAGTCAAGAGTCAAAGCAGGGGTTCAAGGGCTATTGATTGTGCATCTGTATATGCGCACAGGAAAGTGCTTTGCTTGGGGATGTAAATCAAATATTTTCTTTCTTTTCAGTCACAGAAAGCAAGGTTCTTGTGGTCCTTCATTTTGAATCCATTGGAGTTTTCAGTAATTTATTCACATGCRAAGTTTCTGTCGCAGTGGGTTTGCATTTGTCACAACATCTCAATTTTTCTAATGAGTTCCTAATGAGAGGTCAATTACTTATGCAAATCAGGAAAATATTCGTTCAGAAACTGTGCTGAGGTTGTGTGCTAACTCATAACGTTATGATACAAATCATTTCAGCTTTAATGAATGTTTTATGCTTTTTCATGTTACAGCTTATTTCCTACTAGATAACATGGCCTCGAGATGATTTTGAAATGAAAATGACTTAACACCTCTAAAAAATCCATAATATTGTGTGTTTACTAATAATTGCAGAAGAGTACGTACTTGCTGCTGTCGTTATTAAAAGTTTGCTCATGTCTCATCATCTCGCTGTGAAATCTTCAGCTGGAAGTGAAAGACCTTCAGGAAATCCCAGCAGGTAAGAAGCCTAACTGTTAATTTTGCAATTCGCCCTCTTCCTTTGCTGTTTTTTAGCATATATAAAAGTTTGGAAATGAAGCATATAGAAAAATAGGGAAATAAGCAAAAAGATGAGTAATTTGCAGAATCGTGCCATTAAACTGGGAGGCAAGGGATATAATTCACTGCTGAAACTGAGCTGAGCACTGCCCTGTGTTTCAGAGCAGAAGTTTTAATGGCCAAAGAGGTGAAAGGCTACAAGYGTATGCACAACCAGACTTTACCAAAACCATGAGATTTTCCCCTGCTAATTACTGCTTCAGAGTCCAACCAGGGTGACACTGCAGTGAACCAATGTTAAGRTCTCCCCTGTCCTGCTCATTAAGTTACTTCATACATCATAGGTGGTGGTAAAAACCTTGACGTTGTTTGACCTRCAGCATCTGGAGGAGCATTAAGAGCTCATCACTGTGGTGCAAAGGAATCCCTGTGCTTACTGTGGGCTAAATCGSCCAGTCCAAGGTACGGTKCTGTCAYTTCGACTCAATGTTGTCTTGGTGGGCGCTCACACGTGTGTCTCTAATTCCCTYGGGGATACACAGCTTTCCTTTCTGYAAGCTTTGCCAAGCTGCTTGTGCAGCGGACGGGAGCTCTCATGGCCAGAAATGCAGCCCTGGGTTCAGGATGCCCAAGGCCACTCCTGGGCATTATCACGCTCAGTGCACTGACTTTGGGAGGCAATCTGACAAAAAACTCTCTGTATCGTAGTAACTGCCTCTTAAATACAGACGCCCATAAACAGAGACACCTTTCCCTATGAAAGGATAAACATGCTAACAACCAGGAGGTGTCCAAACACTAACGGGAAGCAATATAATACAAGACAGATCAGGTCTAGGATGAAATAAAGAAGTGACTTTGAATCTGTGTACCTTCTCTTTGTTATCGTAGCCTCTRTATTGTTTTCAGGAGCTTTTTTTCTTAGGCCATGATGAAAGGCTGAGAACAAAGTGRGTAAAATTTCCTTTTACTGCTTAAAAATTCTCAGCTGGTTTGCTGTATCAAAAAGCTGTCTCTTTAAACAAATCACACRGTTAAAAATGCCAAGTTATAATTCAGCAACTAACAAAAAATGACAATTTAATCAATCAGAACCAACCCTTCTGAAAAAAAAAAAAAAAAAGGGAAAAAAATCAAAAACGACCTTCAACCTTTCATGAAATGTGACTGGTTGAAACTATAAAGAGGTTCAATCACTGTAGAACAAGCCTGCAGCATCRATGTGTATTAAAGTCAGGGGAGTCATTTATCGACCTGGGAAATAACAAACTACTGGCAGCCCTGCTGGATTGCATTTTTATGGCTAACAAATGGAAGGTGGTATCTTCCCATTCTCTTTTAATTGTGATTCCGTCAAATCCAAAGAGTTAAGAGCCTCTCARTTTCTAAAGGAAAGCAAAGAGACCCTGCTCAACTGTTCTTAGGACTTCTCTGTGTCCTGATTCCTACCATTGGGATGTCACAAATCAGTGCAGCATAGGCCCMAATTGTTAGTCTTGCCCAGAGAATAACAGCCTGGTATCTGTTATCCACTCCCTTTTAGGGGAGGGTAGAAGATAGGGAGCTACCACTATGAAACTTCTGCTATTTGTAATTAGGAAATACTATATTTATTCACATAAAGGTCACCCTGCCATAAAGATAGCCAAAAGCACTTAAAATGAATTGTCTTCTCCCAAGCTGACAACAGGCACATTCTTCAGATAAAAATATTTCTTGTTCTGGAGGGCTTGCAGCTCTCTTTTGCTGCAAACACAGTTTTAAGTCATGCCTTTTCACACTGCGTAATTTGTGACACTGTAGACGGCTGTTAAGAGGAAAACACGAGCAACATGGGTCTACAGCACCCAAATTACATGAGCTTAGCTTGTGCTTCAGGCTTTGTAGGGTGTTCCCCAAGCAAGGGGCATCTTGGGCTTCGCTGAGGATTTAAAATGCTCCATGTGAGTCAATGCTATAACCTGAACTGGTGCCGGATTTTAAGAAGGGGACCTCAAAAGCTGGATGTCCTTTGCGTTTGCTCAAATCTAAAGCTGATTGTCCTTTGCTTTTGCTCAAACACATAATAGCCTCATTTAAAAAACATGTGGAAGAGTTCAACCTGAATGAATGACTTGGCTGTCATGCGCTAAGGATTTTGATCCCTATGGGGCAAAAAAAAAAAGAAAAAGGCTTCGAGTATTTTGAGAATCGTAAAATGATGCTTCAYAGTCAAAGACTGTTAATAAGACATCTAGTCAACTGGTGGTCAACGTAGGGTTTGAGACCTGGTTTGTGCTAGAATCACAGCAATGCAAGAATACRAAGAAATGAAAGGTTACAGAAAAGGAATAAGCGAGTTACCTCAGATTAGAGCCCATTGGTATGAAACCAGCACACACCTGCAACTTGTGCTATTAAAGAAAGTCAGATAGCTGTTAGATAACGTTAACCACAACTTTGATTTGACTTCTRAAATTACTGGAGGGAGATGGGACTGCATTTCCTAGGAAGGAAAATCTTTTATCTGCTTCTTTACTGTACAGTCTTTGATGTGTTGGAGCATCTTTCCCTTGAGCGACTTTCCTGAGTATTTTTGTTTCAAGAAAATAACCAAATTTTCCAGCCAGGAGCAGAGTTGCTCTCAGGACTCTGAGGAATATCTAACCGTCATTGCRGTGACCCCCGCGTCTTGTCTCCACAGAGCATCCTTCCCAACTTGCCTCCATCCCAGAAGCAGCAATATTTTCCAGGGAAGAGTCTTCTCTCGCCTACCCACCACCACCACCAGTAAATCATGAAGATTCCTGCTCTCATCATTGGCACGTCTTCAGATTTACCAGACAGTATAACCCGCTCCATGAGACAGCTGACCGGTATCTATAACTTCCCCATCCACTCGGAGCGATGGGAGATGTAATCCGAAAATTCCCTTCCGACTTTTTTATGGCTGGAATGCATCAAACCACGTGGCAGCCCATGTACGATCTTCACCTCTCTAAAYAAACTTCATTGAGCCTGTACCACATTTCCTGATGCATTCTGCTGCCTTCGGGTTTGGACACCCCCAGGCAGGGTGTCAGCCTGTGGTCCTGCACCAGGACCCCACCAGATCCCGGGATGCATCCGCGGATCCAGAGCCAGAAATACGCTGGAAGCTGGGAACATTAGACACAGCCCTTGTGTTAGGCAAGCTCAAAATCCCTCGCCCCGACCCCTTCGCGTGTTCCTGGACTGCAAATTGACTGAAAATCTTCAAGAAAAACAAAAATAAAACGACAGGAGTGACACTGARGGCCAGGCAATTAAGCGCAGGCCTGAAATGGCACGCTTGCCATCGACAAGGAGCATTTTTCAGACACGCAGCACATTGAAAATAACACCCAAAACAGTAAGATAACGGGTGCACTCTGCCATTCTATTAATTAACAGCGCTTGGTTTATTTCAGCCATTTGCTAAGGCGAAAAAGAAAACATTCATTCTTTGATGCRTTCATTCTCTGCATAATTGTAAAGAACAAATGCCCAGCTTTCTTTTGCAGGAAAGAGCCGATAAATGATAAAACAGGAGAAAAGAAGCRTCTAAACCCATGGGGTGAAACGGCCTTGGGAGACGTGCCCCGCTCGCAGCGAGACTTGCCAACCGGGCCGTCATTTCAGAAACATTGAGCACTTTCTGCTCGTTTTCAGGCCCTAGGAAATGAGGGGGATCCGCGTATATGAGAATCACTTAAATGCAGTTTTATCGCTGTCCTAAAAGCACCCGCGGCTCCTCCGTTTCCATCATTTTAACCCACGAGGACGCCCGGGTATCGGCCATTCCCCCCTCTCCTTTCCCTGGAGGTTCTGCCCTTCATTACACATGGATTTTATTCTTTTTCAGGCTGTTAACACATTAATCTTCACACGTGTTTTCCAAGCTCGTTTTGACCTACATTTTGGATATAGGGGATCATTTATTTTCCCGAGGTTTCCAGGCCTTTTAGCTGATTTTTCAGGATGAATATAAGGGAACTGCAGCAGCTGCTTGTGATACGGGAATCGGCTGGAAATCTCACACAAGGATTTCCAGACTACCGGACACCAGCGGCCACTATTTGGGGCCGATTAAGCTGGAGGGTTTTTGGGGGTTCTTTTTTTAAATAATAATAATTTCCAATTCAGTGTTTTCGCAGTTTCGACCAGATGCCCAACGCTGCAATTCCTCCCGCTTAGGTAAAACCGGGCACTGATCCCCCAAACACTCARCCCGCGGGCCCCACGCGGGGCCTGGCGGCGCGGCGGGGCCGCCCCGCGCGGTCAGGGCGCAGCCGCGGCGCCCTCCCCTCGCGCCCGCCTCCTCCGGCGGCGGCGGCGCTACGCGAGGGCGGGGATCGGCCGCGGCCTGCGGGGCGCAGCGGCCGCCATGGCCGCCGAGGTGAAGGCCAAGCTCTCCAAGAACCTGCTGCGCATGAAGGTGGGGCGGCCTCGAGGGCACAGGGACGGGCACGGGGCGGCAGGGAGGGAGGCGGCCGGAGCGGAGAGGCGGCCGGAGCCGGGGCTCCCCGCCGCGTGGTTGCGCTTCTCCCTCCTTGTTCATTATTGTTAAAGCGCTAATGCTACGTGCCGTATTTGAGGGATTTTTTTTTTTCCCTCCGAGGCTTCTTTGCTTTATACTGTGTTCATTTTTCTTCCTTTCTTTTTTCTTTTTGTATTTTATTTATTTTTTTTTTACGTATATATTTTTCTTCSGCGGTGTGGAGCAAGGTGCGGGCAGCCCCCCTTGTGCCTGGCTCACGTGCAGACACGGAGCAGGCCTGAGGCGCKGCTGGCGGCCCTCACCGGGGCGCACAGCGACCAGAAGCTGGCTTGACATTGCTRTTTTTAATGTTAATTACRTATTTATGAGCAGCTGGGCTGCTGYGTTTTACTAACCAACCCCCMCCACCACCACCCAGGGCTCTGTTTTTTCCCTTTTTCTGCCTTATTTAGAGGAATTTGGCTGGYGCAGTTTGACCTGTCACATAGCGTGGCCTCTGCTGTGGAGGGGTAGTGGAACACTTACCACAAGTAGCATATTTTTGCTCGCAAAAGGCCAAAATTTGCCTTCAGGCTCACCCTGGGTTGCAGCATTGCTGATGCCAGTGTAATGCCGCCTTCTTAAGTGAAATTTCTGCTCCTGGTTCTGCAGGTTTATTAGCCTGGGAGCGGCTTGSGGAGCCACTTTCAGGTGCCTTCCGTGGAGGACTGTGGAGAGCAGGCATTGAGAGCCRTGCCATGACATTGGCTGCCTTAGTCTGTGCAGCAGAAGAGATGAGTAGGTCTTGGAAAGGTCGTACATARCTCTCGTATTTAGCCGCCTCTTTCTGCAGATATCCTTGTTTACCAGCATTTTATTTAGTCTCTTGGCAGCTGCCTCCGCAGGTARGGGTAAGAGGAACAAGCACAGATCCATGGACCCAGAGGTGCTTGCTCGGGCTAAAGCCCTGGCATTAGTCGCCACGATCCACACATTCCCTCCTGGTGTCCGAGTGTGGCTCCTGCTTTTAATTCTTGCACCGTTTCGTCCAGGTGTCGTTATTTGGGTAAATGATCCAAAAAGCAGCTCTGCTAATSACTTGCATATTCTGTGTSTACCACAATTGGCATTTTTTTTTWAWTYMWT
>PTEX01000011.1:1257626-1312171 GCA_003342815.1 Eudromia elegans
TTTTTTTTTTATCTAGTTATTCCCYGTGGTAATGCTTAGGAACATAATCTTTAAAATGTAATGTGAAATGATTATTTAATTGGGTGATTGTAACAGAATTCCTCCTGTTGAGACTTCTGACTGGCTAACCAATTTCCATGAGCAATATGGTTTTCCACATGATAGATTCCCTCAATTTCCTCAGGTAGATACTGTAATTTTAATTGGAAAGCTCTGACACATTTTGGGACGACTCAGAAAACAAAAGTCAATTTTTCTTTCATTAACTTGTACACATGGATGCAAATGGAAATGTAAATGGGAAAGAAGACACTGGGACTGTATTGGCTTTTCCTTCAGGGTTTCTTGTTTCATTTTGCTATGGGTATTTTATAAAGACTGAAAAGGGGATTATTTGTTTTCATTAAATAAGCTCAGTGATATGGGRTGACCATTTGAGGGAGGCATTTAAGGACCCTTTGGACCTTATTCCCATGCCAAGCCTGTTCTAGCTGGGACCAAAAGTGTGGCCGAGTCTCTGCTGATGTTCCAGATACAGATGTGCCCCCCTGGCTTGTTATCTGTCAGCCTGCAGGCTTATCTAAGCACAGGAGTGGGGCCACTTTAAGCGAGAGGGGTAGAATTAATTTATATGAAATTCTTCTGCAGTGTTGCACAGGTAAGCTTTGATGGCCACATAGCAATTTTTTTGTATGGGAATGTGTATCAAATTTACTGATAGAACAGCCTCTTGCTGGGAGTTGYATTGGGATAAATGCATACCCCTGACAGAGAAGGTTATTCAGAGGCATTTTGTAGGCTCAAAGGGAGGTCCCAGCTCCTAGGGGTGTGAGAATATAAGGGTTATTATTGTGGAGAGTTCTCTCTAGCATGTTTGGTGAAACAGGTTAACACTGCTGATGCTTAAATTGGCAGTCAGCTCAGGCACTTGAGCAGACACAAATGGAAATGTAAGGGATGTTTTTCCTATCTCAGATCCATAGGTTGCTGCCTCAGCAATCTGTTTTGAGGAGGAGAGATGCCCTCCACTGCTCCCAGCTGGGAAGAAGGTTCCTGCTCCTCACTGCCTTTTCCCACCCTCTGCCCAAGGCAATATCTGAGGGAGCAGTTCTGAGGAATGCCCTTATATTAGGCAAAATGAGCTGTCTTGCCCTAAACTGTTTCTACTTTAAACTCAACTAAGTTGGCATACTTTCCCTGACATGATGCGTCTGAATTGGTGGGTCACTGATGAGAAGTTAATTTGAGTTAGCAGCTGCTTCTTGCACAGCTTCATGCCAAGGGCTAYTCCTTTCCACAGCCTTACTTACCCCTTTCCACTTTCAAGTGCTCATTGTTATATTCTTCTGATGAACTTGTCTGTAAAATAAACACTGAACTTTTAGAAAACAAGAGGAAGATGGTTGAAAGAACAGACATTTCCAAAAGGCACCGACTAAGAGCATCAGAACGTCCGTTTGTGTGGATGGTGTTTGTTTCTAATGCTAAGTTTTCTCCAACCTCTGTTGAAGTGCAAGAAGAATTTTTGCGAAGTCAAGTGTTTTATGAGATGTAACAATTCAGAACCATCAAAAATAACCAGGGCATGACTCGTTCTTTGCATCTAAGGATAGATGTGGCTAATTGCAAACTTGGTATAGATAACTGTAGATTAGCAGCTCTTAATTTATACACTGTCTGTTGCTCTAATTGAGGCAAAACTCTCAAAAATACAAAAAGTATTTACTTGATATATCAACTGTTAAATGTTACTTAATAGATAATTGTTGTCAGGTAACTACTGTGTATTTAGAACACATTGAGGAATGAATGTGCTGTAGAAAAAAWTGTAGCTGTTTGCTTATGTCTGTCTTTTTAGTTCATGCAAAGGAGCTTGGATTCACAAACTAAAAAACAACTAGAAGAAGAAGAAAAGAAGATAATTAGTGAAGAACATTGGTATCTCGATTTRCCAGATCTTAAGGAAAAAGAGTAAGCTTGTTCACTTTGCTAATTCTTATCACTGTATTACTGTGGAGTGGGAATAGAATTTTTTTTTCCCCTATAGAAGTTGTTTCAGGAAACCTTTTTTTTTTTTTTTTTTTTTTACATAGCCAGTCAGCACAAGCAGAAATAATGACAGGCTGATGCTGCAGCTTTGTATTTTAAAGGACATTCTCAAGGTTGCGTAGTCCAGAGTTTGACCTAGTTTCATTTCTTGTGCCTTTTGTTTTCTTTCACTCTGTTTCTTCTAGTTTGAAACTTTGTATTAGAAGGGTGAGTGCCAGTCACATGATTTGGTCTATTCAGGGCAATTYTGTCTTCTGGAGTCTAGCTCACTTCAAATCCTGTTTTTGAAATAGGAAAGATAATAGGCAAAGCAGAAAATAAAGGAAACCGCAGCTAGTAAGGATGCAAATGTCCGTTCCTGCTATTTAGAATGGTGCTGAAAATGGTGCTGACTGCTTTAAAAATACCTRGATTTTTATCCTGTCAAAAGAGGACAAGAATTCCACTGAGGGAGAATATATATATTATTTTCAAGCAGCTGAGAGCTGGGGAATTAACTGTAGTTGAATAAAGTTTTGATAAATTATTTTCCATGACTGTAGTGGATATGACAGTAACTTTACAGAGCTTCAGCTGCAGCAAGGAGGGTTCCAGTTGGATCTTGGGGATTTTTTTTCTAACAATAAGGCTAGTGAAGCGCTGGAAAAATTGCCTGGGGAGACTGCGAAGTCTTCATCATTGGAAGTCTTTTGAGAGCAGGTGTGACAGACCTCTGCTCTTCRTGGTGTTCAGCTGTTCCTGCCCTGAGGCAGGAGAATGAACTTGGTGATCTCTTCAGTTGTATTATTCTGTGGTTTTAGGAGTTCATTTTACACGAGAGATGAAAAGTTGAGGGAGGGATGCATATGTGTGAGATGACAAGCAGGATGGAGCAATTCAAGGAARTACTTTTATCTAATGTGTATTATAAACGTGTCAGGGTCATGCTTCTTTCCTTTCTCTGTGCTCATTAAAAGAGGAAAAAAGAAGAGGAAAAGGGGAAATCTTTCTCAGATGAATAGAGAATTACAGTGTTTTATATCCTGGCAGACTCAACTAATGCCAGGTCTAACATCACAATGAAAAATTAATTGGAAGCTTTTGCTGGTATAGTAATGCTACCTGGAGAGTGATATTTATGTGGTATTTTTACTCTGGCAAAAGCCTTAATGTGGTGGAACAGCACAGAGAACAGCAGAGAGAGCTTTTGTCAGGAGAGTTAATTTTGCTTGTGGAACTGGCACAGCTATCCTGGCAAAAAGTAATCCTTTGCGCTCCAAGCTCCTTGTGCTGAAAGATTTATCAGAACAATTAAGCTTCAGACAGTAGTTGATGGTATAAAATGTGCCATGGTTTTGTTTGTTTGTGTGGGAGAAGACAGCAAATGCTTTTTGCATTTGTTTAATTCGATTATATTAAAATGCACTGTTTGACAAATGCTGGTTTTGGGCTTTCATGCAGGAGCTTTATAATAGAAGAGAGGAGCTTTATGCCGTGTGAGGAYCTACTTTATGGCAGAATGTCCTTTAAGGGATTCAATCCAGAAATTGAGGTACTGTTTTAAATGCTATGTTTTGAGGTGGTCCCACATTAGAATTGAAACTCTTGGGGACGTAGATTTTAATGTTCGCACTGCCTGCTGTTTGCCACTCACAGCACCTTCCATAAATTCTCCCATGTACTTCAGCCTGGGAAAGCTGTGATTCGAAGGAAACGTTGATGATCAGTGCAGCATCTGATAAATAGAAGCTTTTCATCTCCTTGTGTTGATGGCCAGTAATTGCATGACTCCTGCAGGTTTTCCTTCCCTGGGGTGAGGAAACTGTCCCACATGCTGCTCATCAAAACAACAGACCAAGCTCGCTTTTTTACCACCTGCCATTTAATTTAGAGCCCAATCCTTTGAGCATTGAGCCCTGTTTATTCAGCACTTAGTCCTGTAAGTGAGGACTTGAAGTTTCARAGTTTAAATTCTTCTGGGCAGGAAAGTATTCAGTTTCTTTCTGGTGTGATTCATGCTGATGGCAGTATATTMAAATAGAAATAAACATGTTGCCACTGAACTGAAGCAAGAGTTGAAGTACAAAGCCTGAGAGGTATGAAAAAGGTTGTGCAAGGTGATTTACTGGAAAATTTTTCTGGTTATTTTGAACTTGTTCTCACTGTTACCTGGCATATTGCAGCTTCCTGATTTGTTTTTTGTGACACTGTGCTCTAGCCTGCATACAATACAGCCAATGGGGGAAAACTGTATTTGAATTGATTCCACCTTTTTATTAGTTTCTTTTACCAAAGCATATCAACATAGCTGGCATTATGTGAGAATTACATATTCAAGCTATTTCTTACTTCATTTTCAGAAGTTAATGGTACAAATGAACTCTAAGTCCAAGAAAGAAGAAATTGAAGTGGATGATAAAATGGAGGCTGATGTTTCAGATGAAGAAATGGCCAGAAGGTAAGTTATGTTTTGTGACACAGTCAGTAGTAGTCAGAAGGATGGTATTTTACTGCACTAYGTGTATGCATGGAGAACCCTCCCCAGAACAAAATAAGCAAACCCACTTTTGACTTTGATATGTCGTAGAACTGATTTTTTTTCCTCAAATTCTGCTCTGTGTGCGGTGGAATCTCTGTCACTTTGGAGAGTAAAAGARTTTGTAGTTCGTTTCATCCCTCTGATACTCATGTATTCCACGTGAATTTGTCAGGACTGCAGATTGCCAGTTACCCAAAGCTGTCAGAACAAATAATATATACACTCTTGCATGAGGAAGGCTTCTCTGACTTTTTCTTTTTTAATCGTAATTAAACTGTTGGTTAGACTTCCGATTTGTTGCAGAGAGATTTTTCTTTGGTCTCTACTAAGAGCTGCCATTATTTTATTTTTCTTTACAGATACGAAACGTTAGTGGGAACAATAGGGAAGAAATTCTTGAAAAAAAGAGACCAGCGTGTGCTCCAGGATGAAGATGAAGATGAGAATAGTAACACAAGACCTAGCAAAGCTAAGAAAATGTTCTTAAAACCCCAGGATTAATGTGAACTGCACAAGTGAAGTTAATAGAAACGTTATCTACCAAATACAGTACCRTGAACTGGAGATTGTTTGGATTTTTTACCATGTAATGTAAAGAGTAGGTTTGTAAATTTGAGTCTGTTCTCATTGAAATTTCTGCCATCCATGGAAGAAATATTTTTCAAAGTGGATGTGTTTGTAATGGATGTCATACATCCTTTCCTCTCCGAGCAACTTCTGGTGGGTATGGGACATTAAGCCCATTGGCAGTTTTTCATGCTGTATGTGAATAGGATGAGTGTCATATGCCTTTGAGAGCAACAGTATTTACATTTTATGATCATATCTGAAAAAAATTGTGGAGTAAAGATGACCTCTGTCCCATGCAGTGCAACAATTCAACTTTTACTGCTTTTTTATTATGCAGTGAAAAGCTTTGTGCTCTTCAAAATGGAAAAAATATTTTATTTTTTACCATCCTAAAAAGGCCTTGGAAAAGAAGAGAGAAATAAAGTCCTTTATTTCTTTTATTTCTATAGTCCTTTATTTTATCTTTATAAAGTTTATTTAAAAATAGGGGTGTTGTAGCAAAACTTTTTTCATAGAGCAAGCCGAATATTGGGCACCGTTTACAGTTTGACACTTGAGCAGATTGTGAGTCCTAATTTCTGTCTTCCAAACAAAGTTTGCTAATCTTGTCTCTTTTTCAGCCAAAAATTCCAATCTTATAATTATCTAGGTCTTGTCCTAGAAGCATAATAACTGCTTCAGAAACATGTTTGAAAGCTGAATAAAAATGATTYTTTGTGGTTAATTATTGTGGGTTAGCTAATTTAATGTAAAATATTGTGCTTAATACAATAAGATATAAGAAATGATCCTATTTTGTGCTTGGCATAGATGTCCCCAGGTATTAGTCGACTGCACTGGCTCTTTATTAAGCATTTAGTGAAACAGTCYGAAACGCTTTTAGGATAGAAACGTTATGGCCTTTAGTCAGTCAGCATTGGGCAGAGGGAAAAATGTCAATACGGATTTTGTTTCAAATCGGATTTCATCTCAAATTTTAGCTGTTCCCTGTCTCTAAACCTTCAACAAGAAATATTTCTGTTATTTCATTTCTTCACTTCGGTGTCTGAATTACTCATCCCTAAGGCTGACTTCCTGAAGAAAGAAGAATTTTCTAAGTCAAAGCAGGTAGTGGCCATTCCATCATGGACATAAGAGATGACTTAGTGAAGGAAGACATGAAGCTTGGTTAATTATGTAAAGAAAGGTTGTGTGTCTGTAGTTTGCATGTATGATATATGAGCTGTAATCCATATATCAAAAGCAGCTAATTAGATATTCAAGATGGATCATGGGTGAAAATGAAATATACTTCTAACCTAGTAAGGGAACCTGAAACAGGTGGAAATTCTGTGATTCATGATCTGAAATAGTTTTTTGGAGCTAATTAAATGCTACTGGTTCAATTACTTAAAACCTGACCATATATTATCACCAGCTGAAAAGAAGTTAATGATCACAAGGCATTTTTCTTCCTATGGATGATGTGACCAGAGCTGAGAAATGATTTATTGTTGGTCATCACTAGAAAAACTCAGAATATATCCCATTATTCTTTTATGCTTATTATTAAGAAAATGATATATGTGAATACTTTTCTTCACTAGAGAGGGCATTTCTGAATAGTTGGGCTGGATAGTTGGGGATGGGGGAATAAGTGTGGCCTAGTGAGCCACGAGTTACCACGAGATGTCAATGCAATTGCACTTCCCTTAAAGACAGGGAATTTGGCACCATTCACTGATATTATGTAAAGGAGTTTGGCGGGGGGTAATTTTGTTAATTGCTTGTGACTAAAACGAACTCTGTGTGAAGTCCTGTGYGGAGGCTCTACAGAGAGAACTCTTTTACGTTGCAAAATTCTGTTTAAAGTCTAACATGGAGTAACTTTATATGGTTTAATTGCCTTCCGCCATTCAATGGTCCCCAGTTTAATGTAATTTCTGGGGGAATGGCTGTGCTAAAATTGGTATGGGATTGTCCCTGGGTGCCCCTCGGCATGTGCTGAGCAARCTCTTTATCTTAGAAAATCTGTCCTAGAAGTTTGGGGAAGAGAAAGGGTGGTTCTGTTATTTACTAAACACGCCCAACACCCACTATAAAGTAACGAAAGATGTTGGTTTATTGTCTGCAGGTCTGCATGCTTGAGTTCTGACTAGGTGGTAAGTGAGTAGTGAAATGCTTCTCTAAGACCAACTACTGAGTTTCAACACAATCTCTTTTTGCAGTTTTAAAAGCATCCTTCAAAGTATGTTATTGTGAACAAGGCAAAACTAAAAATTTGTTCTACGTTACATTTTGAAAGGTATCTTTAAAAGCRGATGCTGAGGTAGGTGATATGACCTTCTTATACCCACTTATGTCTCCAAACGTATAAATACATGCATACACACATTTATATATAGAGATATATATATATATACACACACAATTTTATATATACACACACACACATATATACACACATATATATATATATATGTATGATGTATTTGAGGTCTGGCTCTCATTTCCCAGCAGAAACATGCAAGGAAGGAAGACAGGAACATTTGTCCATATGAAATCTGTATTGTGACCAGGCTACTAGCGTAGCAGAGAAACCTTTGTAGTGCAAGCCTGAACTCAGCTTTCTTGGCTCTGAGGTAGTCTTAAATGCAACTTTCATGAACAACTTCCTAAACCGCAGAATTATAAATCCTGCATAGCCATGTTTCTAAATCAAAAGCATTTCTTCCTTGAGAATAGAAGTGARCTGGACTAAGTAGTAAGCATTTTTGCTAAAGAAATTGGCTACTTTGAGAATTTATTGGTTAAAGTCAAGTAACTGACACCAGAARCGTTTGTGCCTGTTGTACTACTGCACCCCTTAGACTGAGCAACGAAAGGTGTGTGTTGTATGTGTTGTGGGCACTGTAGTTCACAGTGTTACACGTAAGTGTGTCTCTTGTCAGGAGTCCTTTTAAAAGGTACAAAGTGTTTATTTTTTGTGGGGTTTTTTTGGTCCTTTAACTGCTAGTGTTGGGAATATGCAAATATTGAGCAACTTTGTCTTTCTTGTTGATTTTTTTCTTATCATTTCCATTCATCTTAGTTTTGGATCTTAAAATCCACAGGAGCAAAGTCCAACTGAAGGGAGCCTCCCTTTAGTAACGCATGAGCAGATTAAACTTTGATTTGTTTAGTGGGGGAGAAATGTGCAGTAGTACCCTGGAGTTTGAACCGTGTGTCTTTTGCTGTCTGTTTCCTAGTAAGATAACTCATTATACAATTTAACAATTCGTTTAACAAAAACAAATGAGAGCTGATGGCTCTCATTCTCCACTGGGCATTGCCTCTGTGTGYGTTTGTAACGGGCAGTTAGTGCGGGATTATGCAAAGCCATCAATGGGATCTGAGCTTTCACTTCCTATTAAAACTAATGCAATTTAAGCCAGAATTCAGATTTAAAAGGAAATTGTCTTCGCTCTGTTTTAATTAGAATAGCGAGCTTTTAAATTACATTTGGAATTGCAAARGTCCTGGGTCAGGGGTTCAAATTGTTTGCTTTTCTCCATTTGAGTAACAGTCTGCAACTAAAACTGCACAATAGTTCAGGATCTCATTAAACGTTTCTTGGAGAGAGATGCTGCGAGAGACTGTGATGCCTCTTTTATTTTTATCTGTTTGTTTTTACRTCGTTTCTACCTTTGATACTTTTGGGGTCCAGCATTCACACCTTAACAGCTTTTGCTTTTATCAGCYRCCCYGTGAAACTCATACACATGCTCAGCTGTATGKGCTGACATTCCTTCATGTGACCTCACGCTGCACAGCGAAGGACCTGGTTAAATTTGTCATGTCCAGAGGAAAAATCTCTTTCAGCAAGTGAGTATGAGAGAGAGAATTAGAGGAGGGTTGAAGCTCGAATCATCTTCAGCCCTCTAGGTCTTTAGTAAGAGCTGAATCCTAGACGGTGGCATCCCGTGTCTTTGCAGTCATGGATAATAATGCCTGTAGACCCCTGCCCATGAAGCCCCACAGCCCCAGCAACTTGGGAGGGCTCCTCGTCCCCTGCCATCCTCTTCCTCAGCCTGGGAGCTGTTTGTAACCTCCAGGAACCTACTATCTCCAGCATTTCCATCAAACCTGCATCATCCCAGCCTGCTCCATCCAAGGATTTCATGGCTGGAAGGGCTGCCCAGTCAATCTGGCTGCCCAATTGCACAACCCTTGCTTATTTAGCAAAGCAAGCATGCCAGCATCAYGCCATTATGGGAAGTTGGGTATTTACAGCAATTCTTACCTTTTTACTTTTTATTTTATACATAGGTTTACAGCATTTGTGAGTTTCTGATCAGATCACAACTTTGAACAAAAAGACACAGTGGGATAAATTTTTAACCACACCCAGGATTAGAGTAGATGGAAAAGAAGAAAGGGAAGTGTGTTTTTCAGGGTTTCTGCCTTTTTTTTTTTTTTTGGCGTGCTTTGAGAATGCTTCTCCTTTCTTGGTGGTTTTGTTGCTCAAGTATTTTGCAGAGAAGCACGGAAGGGTATGACGACAGTCCGGTTAAGATGGGGAACTGTGGTTGTGAAATAATTGGGAAGAAAGAGATTCCTTTCAATTYGACTGGCTTCTTGCTTCTTAAAAATGAAGACACTTATTTGTGACCCTAAAGCTCCWGGGCTTCCCAGGATTCATATGCAGTAGCCATATAGAATTCCAAATTTGTTATACAAGAAGAGACTGTTATTATTCCACCTTCATTATATGTACAGTAACTTGCAGCATACATGCAATAAGTTGCAACAGTAAAAAGAAATTTCAACCTCATTTTGGTAGAAATTTGTTGGGTTAGAAAAAAAATTAAGCCATTTGAGACTCACATTTAAAYGGTGTATTCTGATTGGAATAGCCTGGAATAGGAGGATTTTTTTGGTAGGAGAGCTGCAGTTTGCATCTTAGGAAAAATACATACATAGCAAAAGTTGCTTTGTTTGCTGTGGTAATAACAAAGGGATGGACATGCAAATCATCTTTTTCCAACCTATTTAGGTTGAGGGTGATAAAGGCCGTGTGAAATGTGATGTTCAAAGGTGACAGTATTGTTATATTCATTCTAAAGATAGGGAAATGAGTGGCCACATATTATGAAAAGTGAAATTTTAAATGTGTACATAGTTGTCTAAATGCTCACAGATTTTTTTTCTCATAATAACCATAAAAACATGTTGGCAGCATATCAAAATTAATAATTCTTACTCTTTTTATGTGCTATAGGCATTCCAGAATTCCCCAGACGTATTTCTTGCCCAGGTTTACGACCACATACAAATCAGTGTCTACATTTCTGCCAGATATTGAACTTCAGTCACTTCACAGGAAATAATTCCGTCTACCTGGCAGAAGAGTGTCATATCCCTGATTTCTTCACTTTAATCTGGTATTAATGTATTTTTCCTTCAATTGCCTGCAAGRGAATCCTGCAATCTTCCAGCAGTGATTGGGCAGACCATGGAAAATACTRCAAATTAGCATAGGTTCCTCAAGGAGCCTAAATTGTGTAATATCCTTTGACATTAATTGGCACAAGCTTTCTCTCCAGAGTCACGTTGAATTTCTCTTTCAGTGTCTTTTCCACCTCTTCGTCCTGCAGCGTTACGAACTCCACCAGATCCGTGTTTTCCTTGTAGTTGTACGTGGTCTCGGTGAGCGTCCACCCGATCAGCGCTCGGAAGCCCTCAGCGGTCTGCAGGGTGCAGATGGACTTCTTGGTGAACAGGGAGTCGGGCGACGTCTGCAGGTACGTGCACTGGAAGCGGAAATCCTCCACCGTCCGCGGCTCAAGACTGAACATGTAAACCTTCCGACACTCTTTTTTCTCTAGGAGGTCGGAGCTAGAGAAATGTTGATTGGGGATATATTGATTCCGACGCGTTTTTTCCAGGTACCAGATGGCGTTTTTTTCCGTGAAGCGAAAGACGCCGGGCGCCTGGGGCTGGTCTTTCCCAGACACGAGCTCCATCGGTTGCCACATCTGGTAGGACACACCAAAGCCTCCRTCAACAATATAGGCCTTGCCATCAATCACGACCTTTACGAGCAGGTGGGTCATGATGTTGGCATAGGCGTTTTGATGTGGGTTGAACACATACGCGCCCAGAAAACTGGCATCGTACCCCAGGCACCTGAGGACCCAGCCCAAGAGCTGGTTGTTCTCCATGCACCAGCCGCCACGCTTCTTCCTCACGATCTTGTTATAAACGTGCTCCAGCTCCAAAGTAATTTTCTCCCCGCAGTGGATGCTGAGATTTTCAAAAGGAACAGTGCGGATGTGGTGCTGGAATATATCAGTTAAGGTTTCCAAATCTTGTTTTTCAAGGGAACCGTTATAACCAGTTCTTGCAAAATACTCTTCAAGGTTCATGTTTCCTGTAAGGGAAAGAAATGGGATTTTTTTTTTTTAAATTTTGTTTCTTTACATCAATGATTTATGATGCTGGGAAGAACTGCCCAGGATATTGCCAGCAGAGACACTTCMACTTACTGAACCTCATCAGAGCTGTTTTTAAAAGTAACAAATATTCATATCAAAGAGTTCCAAGAGCAAAGAAGAGCAGTGCATGTGAGGGTTTGCTTTTTGCCTTAGAGTCATCCCTATGGCAAACAGTTGATGTAACTCCCGCTCAATATGCAAGGTCTGCGTAACAGGGATTTGCTGTATTTGCATTGTAACTGCMGGCTTAGGAAGAAATCTAAGGCCTCGCTAGGGAATGCTCAGAAGCTTTCCCAAAGAATAGCCTAAATCCRCTTTTCAATGAAAGCAGTAGCAGTGCAGGGAGCTGGGTTGTCTAGCAGTTGGAGGGAGAATAATGTGAGCCAGGATCCACATGTTCCTTTCATGAGTCTGCCACTGATCTGTGTGATCGTAAATGAATGCTTCACTCCCTCCGTGTCTCTGTTGCTTTGCTTACAAAAGTAGCAAGTGGTGCTCCCTGCACSTATTGTGATGTGTCAAGGTTTGTTCGGAGATTTATAACTGAAAGAGGATAAACCTCTGACCTTTGCAAGAGTCGCCCACCACTGGGGCCCTCATCTGCTCTGAGTGTTGCCCAAACTCRTTCTGCTGTTGCAATAATGATTCTGCACGAATTCACGAGGAATCCATGGTTCCTATGAGCAATCTAAAAGACAAACACAGTGTCTCTATTTCAGGTGCTCTGAAAGAGGGCAGGGGATGGTTTCTGCTCTCTGCTCCRGGCCTTTCCTAAAACTTCATTTACTCCTTCCAGAGGAGGCTCTGAGAACAACCTTGTTCAGCAGCTTCATGGTCTTCCCTGCTTCTAGCAATGCCCATCTCTKTTGGGAGATTCCAAGCCAGATTGCTACCCAAGGAGCTACTCAACTTATTTTTCTGCCTCCCAAAGCCAATGGAAGCCGTGAACAGCCTCTGGATGTTCCCAGAGACCTATCATTCTKCATGCTGGATAATCCATAGGGCTCTGCATAGATCCTGTTTGCAAATGTTTACTGTAGATTGCCCACGAGGATAGGGAGCTTGACACGACATGTTTTGAACGCTTGGACCTTTGCAGAGCCAGCAGGAACCGTTTCAGCAGTTCAGAGTTACTGCAAATATTTAACTTCTTGACAATTCAGAAAGCTACTTGGAAATCTTTTGTGCATACAGCGAGCTAAGCTTCAGACACTTGGTGTTAGCGACTCAGGAAGTCTATTGTGTTCAAATAAATTGAGCACTGAACGCTGCATATTTACTGCAAGCCAGGATTTCTGGAGGTGACGTTCAGTGACAGGTTTGTGATGTGCATATCCACATTATAGAGGCAGCTGCCTAAAGTGAATGGAGAGCCCATCAAACATGGTACGTAATCCTCTACAGGAGTATCGTTTTCAGTGTTATTTAAGTGTGTTGGTGGATATTCTAAGGTAATATTTTTTTAAGAAGGAAATAAGCTTCCAGCATTCCATTGAAAGGATTTTTTTTTCTTTTTKTCCAAAAAAAAGAAAGATTGGCCAAAATGAAAATCTTTTGTCCATGGTRCCACCCAACTTTGAGGAGTTGGATAAGACAGAACAAAATATCCTTCTCCCTCGCTTTTTGTTTTGCAGGGTCTAATTCTATCCAAAGCTACCTGGCATGTTCTGCACTCTAAAAAGTAAGRGCTGATCATACCAGCATAATATAAGTTCTTGATTTTATATAGGCTGTGATTTCTCTCTGCARATCCATAACCTGACTGATCAGCATTAGATCTTAACTGCGAGAGGATGAAAGCTACCGTTCTTTTAAACTGTRAACACATCAGATGAAAAGCTGCTACTGAAAACATAATCCCACAGATGTGACTATGATTTACACAGGGCAAGGCAGCAGCAGCAGAACCTTCGAGGCCTGTTCCTAAAAGTACAAATAACAATGTTAAAGCAGGAATGTTTACCGCCAGCACCTCCTTGCCATGACTGCACACACAGTCAGCAGTGCTATTAAAGAATGTATCTATTTTATCCTAATGCAGCTAGTACACAGGCTTTGCGGAGTAGGTAAAACACAGTCCGCTAACTTCATTTTTCAGTTGTTTTTACCAGACTGTAAAGCAAGCAAAATGTATTGATTATTTTTCTTTTTTCTCTGCTTCTTTTRCATTTGCAATACTTTTAATTAAAGTTAAAGATATATTTTAAAAAATACTTCCTAAAACAGGCTGTAGCTCCAAATTTACACGCGCTGGTAAATCTGAACAAATGCATTTCTCTGCTGCAYGAGTGACTTRCCTTCTGAAGAGCAGAAAGACAGAYGAATTGAAATTGAATTGTTATTGTTTTGCCTTCTCTAAGAGCCCATATTTAGCAGGCATTATTTTAGTTCTATCTCCCACATATTTTTTATAATATCTATCTTTTCCTAAGGGAAAATTTGCTCAGATTTATTCCCCATAAAGAAACCAATTTGATATC
Organism: Eudromia elegans; assembly: GCA_003342815.1. Taxonomy (NCBI): domain Eukaryota; kingdom Metazoa; phylum Chordata; class Aves; order Tinamiformes; family Tinamidae; genus Eudromia; species Eudromia elegans. The sequence goes on from PTEX01000011.1 coordinate 1,271,699, forward strand.
CTTTTTTTGTGTGTGTTTTATATAATATCCTTTTTTTTTTGTTTTAATAAAAGAAACTTACCTCTCAACGTAGCCTTATTTATTTATGTATTCAGCTCTTGGATTGTTTATTTCTGGGAGTCAAGGCAGGAGCAGATACAACTTGCAGGCTCTGTCTTCGTCTTGAAGTCTGTCTTTCTGTCCTGCACTCYTGAAACTTAAGCTACAAGAAAGGGCAGAGTCCACCCAAAATGCATGCACATTTTTTTTTTTCGGGCTTCACTGATCCATAGGCAAATTAAACTTTGTTTCTTCTCAAGTAAGCAATGTTTATGTCTTTTGCTGGCTAAGACCAGATTGCACTGGTGTTCTCTGTAAAATAATTTCAGCAGATCTTCAAAAAATGGCTCAGCAGTTTTTATGATTAGTTTATTGTTATTTGGTGGCCGGGACTTTGCAGTGGAGGTTGGTGTTTTCGTCGCTTCGGGGCGCCCTGTGTTGCCTAGATGTTGCAGGCTGCTTTTGCTCACCCAACGTTTCAGGTCTGCTCAGAGTTTCCACCACACCAGCTGGGTGTTTTGCCATGTTCCCATATAATGAATGCCATGATAAATGTTTATTTGTACAGAGTTGCGTATGAAGTGAAGTAAATAACATGTTTCCGTTCTAAAACTTGGCCTTTGACGTATTGGATCTCTCCTTTGCACGTTTTTGGGTCGTTGTTGGAGGTGGAAGGCGAGAGGGTGAGGTCCCCCTTGGGGAGGTGAAGAAGGACCAACGTTGGGCCCGGTGTGACATTCATCTCCATGGCATGGCCAGGCTTCCAATGCAGAAGGGCTCGCTCCCAAGAACTGAGCCAGACTGACYGAAGAGGAGCACAAATACCCAGGTTTCCATGAGCGGAAGACTCCACGTGGTGAAATCGGGCTGGAACATGTCCTACCTGCTCAGGTTTTCTTTTGCATCATTTGATGTAGCCTTTGTAGTAAGCTTTTTGTCTGCAGTATTGCCATCTGTGGAAATTAGGCCTCGAGATGTCTAGACTATACGATTTCAAAGGTTGGTCTAACTTTTTTAGTTTTGATTCTAAATTCATGATTTTTAAGAATGTGGAAGAGCTTCGTCTCTGTTGGCTTTGTCTACATTTCTGAGAAAGAGAAAAAACAGACTGAAAGTAACTAAAATTGAACCCTCGGAGAGCATTTTTTGCAAGTACCTTTCCATGAGTAGTTCATTTTAAGGTGATGTGAAATCAGATGTTAAAACTCAAGACTTTCAACTTTTTTTTTTCCCAATATCAACTAAACAGCACCTCCATAGTGGTTTGTTTTAAGAAAGGCCTATCCTCTCATCTACTATAGATTATTTAAAGGTCAAAATCATATACAGACTGTTGAGGAAAGTAAATAATTTGTGAAACTATGTTGAGGAGAAGATGGGAAATAATACAAGAAATATTAGAAATCTTTAATGTAAAATGGTTATACAACTTCTCCTAACAGGTTTAAGAAAAAACGGTAAAATGGATATAGCCAAGTAATTAATGAAATATTTAAATTTACCATCTGAATGACTCAACTTTGGAATCAGCTTAATATATTATTACTGTTAATTTTAGAAATTTTATATTGAGTATTTAAGGATCCATCTTGCAGAGTGTTGGCATTAGATCATATCATATCAGCCAAATTAGGTGGCAAGCCACGAACGTTTATTGGCTTAAGTTTGTTCTCCAAGGTTATATTGAATTTATCTTTCAGTGTCTTCTCAACCTCYTCATCCGTAAGCGTTGTGCTCTTCACCATGTCCATGTCCTCCATGTAGTTGTACTTTATCTCCGTGAAGGTCCATCCCACCAAGTTACAAACCCCGTCAGAGGTCTGGAGAGTGCAGATTGACTTCTTGTGAAGTAAGTTGTCCGAGGTCTGGAGGTGCCAGTTTAGCTCTTCGAAGTCTTTCATATCTCGTGGCTCAAGAGTGAATGAATATATTTTTCTAATTTCCCTCATTCCTGGAGTATCGGTTGAAGGGCCACTTTGGTCTATGTAGTAATGCTTCCTTTTTATTTTCTCCAGGTACCAGATGCCGTTGTCCTCCGTCAGGCGGAAGATGCCGGGCACCTGGGGCTGATCCTTCCCAGAAACCAGCAGCACTGGCTGCCACATCTGATAGAGGCCTCCAAAACCACTGTCCACAATGTAGGACTTGCCATCGATCACCACCTTCAGCAGGCTGTGATCCACGGCAGCCTTATACGCTCTGTCTGCTGGATCATAACTGCTGCCTCCAAGAACACAGACGTCATAACCTATTCTTTGCAAAGCCCAAAACAAGAGGTAGTTGTTTTCCAGGCACCAGCCACCACGTCTCTTTCTCACGATCTTGTTGTAGGTACGCTCTAAATCCAGATAAATGCTCTCTCCGCAGTGCATGCTGAGGTTTTCAAAGGGGATCGCTTGGATATGGTGCTGGAAAATGACTGTTAAGGTTTCCAAGTCTGCATCCTTAGGGGACCCATCATAAGAAATTCTTGAGAAATATTCTTGAATGTTCATTTTGCCTGTGTGAGCAGAAAAAGAGCAGGTTACCCTTGGAAGGCCCTCGAGGGATTCATTCCTATTTCTGTAGCACTGGTTATCCAGCCTGCAAAGGTACCCTGTGCTTGTGCTCATATTTGAACCAAACCTCTGCCCTTGATAAGGGATGAAAATAGTCTAGAGCTGACAGTATCATCTGTATTTCTTATTAAAAAAGGAAAAAAAATAAAAAAGAGAGAGTGATAAGGACAAGAGCGAGTGAGAATACTGCCTTATCTCTCCAAAATTCTTCAACTCAAGTCGCTCTCTGTGTTCTCTGTGTTGCAGGAACCTACAGCACTTGGCAGGGCAGATTTTTTTGGTGTGAAAACAGGTGACAAAATAATTATGAAGGTGACAAAACCAGGTCTCCGGACAAGTTGTTAGACTGTTCTCTGATAGAAGCTGCAACGAGTTCCTACAGTTTTTCCTTACAGYAGCAGGGCAGCAGTTCTTCACTTATCACCCGGGTAGTGTAACTGGAAGGTTTTACATGTGCAGCTTTAGCTAATGGGGTTTAACTTCCCGGGTGTCTCCCTTTTAGATGTGCTCTCATGTGAAGTAGGTCGTTGTTTTCTTAATCTCTTCAGTTGAGTCTGGGCAGAGCTTTGACCTTGGCTACTGATATAGAAGGGGAAGATTGTTATTTTTTCTGGTTCAAGGGTCAGAAGTATTGATAGAAGGTTCTGGTTCAAGGGTCAGAAGAATTAAGAATACATTCAAGGCATATCAGGTGGTTCTCTAGTGTGTCTTTTACAAAGTAATGGTGGCAGTTGGAGCTAAAATTGGGCATATTTTGTGTTATGTCCATGCTCATGTGTCTGCAKGAGCAGAAAGCAGCTCAGCTTTGCTGCGGATTGTGTGGCCAAGATGCAAAAGTCACCGATAACGTTTCTAATCACCTGGTGTCTGTGAGGATTTGCTTTGCCCTTAATACGGATTTAAATTGGCATTTTTCCACGCGAGGATTTCCTTTTTTTTTTTTTTTTCCCAGGAACCGCTCACAATCCGCTGAGGTCCGTATTAATTCCCGAAAAGCCTGAGGATTTCTTGCTCMCTGAAGCTGATCCCACGTCCCCTGGGAGGGCTGTCTGCAGGGCGCCTGCGGGAGAAGTGACATCCCAGCTCGTCACCTGGCCCCACTGCTCCAGCGGAGCCACCCAGAATCCCTGTGGATCCGGGCACCAGCCTCCACGGAGCACCCAGCACTTTGGAGGAGCTCCCCTGGRAGAGCGAGGTGGAAACACCCTCCCTGGCACCCAGCAAATGACCCAATCTCTAGACTTTCACCCCAAATATCAGGCCGTTAATCGCTCTCTCCTGCTGACTGCTGTGGGGAGCAGGATTCAGGCTGCATAATGCAAAAAAACACGGGAAAAATGTGACCCGGTGGAGGGCTGCCCCACTAAGGGGATCAGAAATRAGCATTTTCCCTTCACCAAAGGGACCCACATTAATGAGTCTTTGGCTCGGCACTTTGTGCTTTTATTATTTCCCGTGTCTTTCAGGACCGGGCCGGGTCTCCCTGGGGCGGTGCTGGCGGGAGCCTCCCCTCCGGCGTCCCCCTCCTGCGCGAGGGGACGGAAGCGGCTCCGTCCCGCAGCGGCACCTCCGGCATCCCGGGCTCCCTGGTCCCGCCCCGGGTTCGCCGGCACTCACGCGCGTTCCCGGGCTGGCCGTGGGGGAGATGCAGGTACCCGTTCCGCCTGTCCCGGGGGTATCGACGTGTCCGCGCAGTGAGGATGAGGAGCGGGAAGGGCTCCTCGCTGCGGGGTTGCCCCAAGGAAGGCTTCCCCTCCACGGGCCCGTGCCGTTGGTTTGGTTTTCAAGCGTGCTGCACTCGAGGCACCAGTTGGGTTTTCCATACATCCTGGCTCAGCAGAATCGGGCAGGTTTAAGGCTCGGGCGGTTGCTCTTTGCGCCCGGACGTTGTCCTCATGCTGCAGCCCGAGGCGCTGACCCCGGCGCAGTCGTTCCTCCCTTGCAAACGTGCCCCCGGTGCTGAGCACTGGCAATGCGGGTCAATGCATGTCACAGGGTTCTCCAAGCCACCTCACCCCCTTCTAGCAAGAGGAAGCCAAAACCAGGCCCTGGGGCACTCACCTCCCAGCCGGCCCCGAGCGTCCGACTCTCCGTGCTGGGCTGCTCCGGAGTTCCCGGGAATGTTTGCACTGGGAACTCTGCTCTTAAAGCTCCAGGCTCCCTTTTCCTGCCTGGCGAAGGGGGCTTGGCCTCCAGCAGAGCCAGAAAGAAGGGATCGTTTCCTCTTCTATAGACTTTTCTGTTGTGATGGCTTGATTATKTTYTTTGTAGCAGCATCATGCACAKAAAAAAAAAGAAAGAAACACCCGTGCAATTCACCGTGTTGGTGCTGTGGAAAGAGCTGGGAGAGGAGCCCGTTCCCTAAGAGCCTGGAGCACTGTGTGGGCTGGAGCCTTTCCTCCCATGTTGGTGGTGAGGAACCAAAGCGGTCCAGGGAGCTCAGGGAGAAATGCAGGTTGGGGAGCAGGTTTGGAGAGCGGCTGCAGCGCTGCCCTCCACGGGGCTCCGGAGCAACAGGGATCACTGCCGCCGTGTCCTCCCGTCCTGGCCYGGGAGTGACTACTGCCCATGCAGCCAAGCACGCAGGGAGGTGTTCAGTGCCAGGAGCAGGAGCATTAGGSGGACTTAGGGAAATACATTCTGAGCAGGCGGAGCAGCAGCACCCTTGGTTAGCAAGCACATAAACTGCTTATTATAGGAAACCACACGCATTGCATGAGAAAATAAAAAAAGAGACAACGTGGCTATTGTGTTTTAAAAAGCCTTATCTACAAAACATGATCAGGACAACTGCAGCGATTAATGAAGAATCGCTGTGAATTTTTACTTTGGAAGAAATTGCAGTTTGGGGAAAGGAAACAGATGAATACTTATAGTTCACAATACTTGATTTTTTTTTTATTGGATTGTAATTTACTTAATTATAAGTGCATAGTTGTAATGCTTCTGTGATTTGTACATAAAGCAACATCAAGCATCATCTCAAAGGGCAATATGATTACATTTGAGTAATTTCTCCTACTAAAAATGTTAGCCTTTAGGTATCTGATTAAGATTTATCCTTTCTCCTTATATCAATATAATTTAGTATCGCTGCAAACACATCTTCAGAAGMACAGATATGTTTTGGGAAAGAAAAAAAACTTCTGTGCACGGATTTGAATCCAGCTGCAGGAATTAATGCGCAGCAACACTGAGAGCAGCAAGAGCAGCACCCCGTGAGCACAGGATGTGTCCCCAGGTGCCCGCTGGTGGATTGAGCAAGCGAACCATGTGGGAGACGCTTTGGATGCAGAGCGAGCCCCGGGGTTAGTGCGTTTTGGCTGCACCGCGGAGAGAACGGGAGTGGTGTAAYGTGAGAAATGAGACCCAATTGTCTGCTGATGTTTCTGAGCATCGGTTTGAAGCCATGAAGAGCCGAGCTGTAAGTAGTTGCCGTGTGTGTCCCCAGCACAGAGCTGCGTGGAAGGCAGCAAGGGAGGACAGGCCGGGGCTGCGGTGCCAACTGAGCACTGGACRTCTTTGCAGCTATTGCATTTCAGAAGGGGTCTGGCAGTCAGGTASGGGTATGGATTTCCTCAGGTGGTGGTGCAAAGTAGTAAGGAACGGCCTGTGTTGCCCCGCCAGCACTGCTGGGAAAGGCTCTTAAGGGATGGAAGGGGAAGGGAGCAGGCAGAGCCCCCTGCCAGCTCCACGCGCTCCAAATGGGAGCCGTTTGATGGAGCCAGGAGGAAACGCTTCGTACCTGAACCCTGGAGAGATGCAGGAGCGGCTGTGAAAATCGATCYCTTTTCCAGATTCGTGCTAAGGTGTCCTGCCTTGTGCTGGGGTAGATGGAATGAGGAAGCCTAACCTTTAGTGCATGTCAAAAAGAGGGGAAAGATTGTATAAGTATCACTGTGTTGAAGTGTCAGGCAGTATGTTAAAACAGAGACAACTTGCTTGTATTGGTGGGTACAAGTTTCTTATCTAGTGTTATGTTGAATTTCTCTTTGAGTGTTTTCTCTATTTCCTCGTCTGCAAGGATTCTTACTTCCACCAGATCCGTGTTCTCCTTGTAGTTGTACGTCATCTCCGTGAGCTTCCACCCGACGAGGGCGCGGATGCCGTCGCGGGTCTGCAGGCTGCAGAAGGACTTGGTGACGAAGAGGGAGCCCGGCGCCGTCTGCAGGTGCACGTTGCAGGCTCGGAACTCCTCGATGTCTCGCGGCTGCAGCGTGAAGAGGTAAATCCGCCGGCAAACTTCTTTGTCCGTGTTGTGGGAGGCCGCCCCGCTTTGGTTGGGGACAAACTGCTTCCTTTTCATCTTCTCCAGGTACCAGATCCCGTCTTCCTCCAGGAAGCGAAAGACGCCGGGCGTCTGAGGCTGGTCCTTGCCCGCAATGAGCTCCATGGGCTGCCAGAGCTGGTAGGCCATCCCAAAACCTCCATCCACGATGTAGGACTTGCCCTGGAGGACCACYTTGAGGAGGAGGTGGTCCATTTTGTCGGCGTACTTGTCCTCCTCGGGGACATAAACATTCGCTCCCAACAGCGTCACGTCATAGCCGAGGGTCTTCAGGGCCCAGGAGAGGAGGTAGTTGTTTTCCATGCACCAGCCGCCGCGGTTCTTCCGCACGATCTTGTGGTACACGGGCTCCAGGTCGAGCTCCACGCGCTCCCCGCAGTGGATGCTGAGGTTCTCGAAGGGCACCGCGCGGATGTGGTGCTGGAATATCGCCGTTAACGTGTCCAGGTCCAGCTTGTCGTAGGCGCCCTGGTAGGAGATTCTGGCAAAATATTCCTTGATGTCCATGTTCCCTCTGGAAAAAAAAAGAGTGAGAAAAAAAAGTACATAACAGCTTGTGTCAGAGGTGACGGAAGGACCTTGCWCAGAAGGACCTTCCCCATCTGTAAATGATCCATATAGTGCAAACAGGCTGCACCGAATCGCCTGGGAGGTTTGCACAGGTGCTGGCAGCATGTATCAAAAAGCAACGAAAACAGAGACGTCCCCTCGGTGCCATTTGCTGGCAGCAGCACCRAGTGCTGCCAGTCGGGCAGCCCCGTTCCCAACGTGCAGAAATCTGCAGCGATGGCCCCAGGSCCGGGAACCCTCCCGCCATTGCAGCCCCGTGGCCGCCGCGCTGGCGTTTCGCCCCGCTCGGCTCTTGGCTGCTCTCCAAGCGCCAGAACCGCGACTTGATCTGGTTCTATCAGTGATTTTCTCTTCAGACACGTTGGCCCAGCTGCGTGCAACTTTAAACCGGCCTCRCCGGACGTGACCTCTTTCCTTGTAGGGGGGAATAGCACGTATTTACTCCTACTCGCGGGCAGAGCCGTGTCGGTGCAGGGTTTTCTCRTCTGTCCGCCCGCCTCTCGCGGCGGTTTGACCGGCTCTCCCAGCTGCAGCATCTGGAGCAAGTCAGCCGCCACGCGGGCCGGATCTGTCGGGGTCTGATAACCCGGCGTCACCCCAGCGYGGCGGCCTCGCTCCGCTCGTGGGCGCCCACGCCGCTTTCCGCAGCCTCTCGCCTCGGCACGACTTCGGTTTCCTGTTTCGGAAGGGCTCGGCCGTCCCAAGCGCTGCCTCTGGGAAAGGGTCTTACCTGCGGCTCGGCTCAGCAGCCCCCGTCTCCCCGGGGGGTGGGTGGGGGTGTTTGTTGGGCTAACGCGAGCAGCCTGGGTGCTGCTCGCAGCGYGGACGGGCACCCGCAGCGGCGGCTTCGGGGCAACGTCTGTGCCCCCGGCTGCCTTCCAGCGTCCTCTGCCAGATTGCAGAAGCCAAAAGGGAAATAAAGAGACAGGGTGGAGCGAGCGCGGCCGGGAGCGAGGCGGCAGCACCCGCCTCTGCAAGGAGCTGCCCGCGGCGGCCACAGGAAAGGGGCCTTCCCGGCCCCGTCACCGCCTCTGTGCGGAAAGGTAATAGATGGTTTTCCCAGGTGATTGGTTCCTGGTTGTTCGGGAATGCGGGGAGTCTTGCAAGGCATTTAAACGGGAGCGGGATTTCCCACTGTTTCCTGAGGGGCAGTGGGATCTCTGTACCTGCAGGCGGCAGTGCTGCTCCCGTTGCCTAATTTGCTCTGGGTAATTCAGGTGCATTTTTTTATTATCCCAAGTTTCACAAAACGGAAGAAAAAAATGAAAAAGAGAGAGAAATGAGACCACAGCGTGTCTGCTTTGATCTTGGCCCAGAAATTGCCCAGAAACAGGACCCACGGTGTTGAAGATGCTGCCAGCCAAGAGGTCATGCCTGCGAAGTGCCAACATGAAGGGCTCTGCAAACTTGGTCTGCTTTTTCCCAAGCTAAGTCTCATTTATTCTTATATACATACTTATATATACACTTATATATACATAAACACACACATATATACATATATATGCATATGCACAGCTGGATTCTTTTATATTAGTCCCTTAGTGATACTTACACAGGCTTCATTCAGATACTGATTTGTGAGGGTTTATTTGCTTTTACTAAATCTGGTGGCAGCCCCTATCTCCCAAAAGCATGAATAAATCACAGGTCTGGTTTAATAACGTTGCAGACCCCGGGCAGCTTTGGAGCCGTTCACGCTGAGCTCGAGCCCTTAGTTTTGCACCGAGTCCTTCTCTCATCCGCCGTCGGAGGCAGAGCTGCCTCTGGCTCTGGGAAGATCCAACCTTTGGGGCTTCTGCCATGTTCTGCACTCTGAGCAATCTGAATGGAAGGGTGCGACAGGCTCTGTCCTATCATCACCAAAGGGCCTTTAATGGAGGCGAGCTGCTCTCAGGGCAATAAGAGCAGTAAACAATATCCACAGCCTGTAAGCATCTTCATAATAGTGGGACTTTCCCATGCTGTACATATGGATTGGCTTCTTTATGTAATTAGACCTTTCTGCTGTTGCTGTGGCCGCATATCCTCGTGATTTCTACCTAGCACATCCATCACATGCGGCTCGCGTCGTCCCCTCCGCTTGCTAAGGGATGACATGGGGACTTATCTTGTGGGATTATAGAAGGGAATAACTGTGCTGGACTTTGCTTGGGCTTTTCTGCAGTGAGGAAGTGACCAAGTCTCAATTTCAGCAACTTCAGTATCCGAGGAATATTCCTGAGGGCTGGTGAGAGTCAAAAATTACATCCTTGGCTTATCTMCAGCCAGTGCCAGGAGGAGGTTTTCACACAAGCCAGAGCAAAGTATATTAATGCAGGCCTAGGAGACAGCTTTGGTCTTCTGGGCTTTCAGTCCTGCGGGTTTCAACATAAATCTTTCAAATATAAGTGGTCATAATTCATTTAAATCCCATTACAAGGGGAACAATTTGCTTTTCTACCTGAATGGATTTATCTTGCAGAAGGATTGAAGAAAAAAGAAAARCATCCTAGGTAGCTGCTTTGATGAAAAGTGCCTTCACACACCCAGGTTTATTTTGCTGGGTGTCGTGGCTTCTGCAGCGAGAAGCATCAGGGCCTGGTGAGCRGGGAGGCCTGGGCGCCCTCGTGCCTCTGCCACCATGGGTGACACGGTGGCACTCGCATTAGGTGGCATCATCCTCAAAGGAGACCCTGGACCAGTGCTGGGTGRTGTGCACAGATCACAAAGCGTTCAACAATTCTGCTGGATTTCACCCCATTTTCACCGGCATCGAAGGCTGCTCTGAAGTGGGGCAGTTCGCTTCCCCGTGCAGGGAAGGCAAGCGCCTTTTTGTAAGACTGCCTTTGAACACAAAGAAGAGAGGCTGAGCTCGATAAAAAACTTGACATGAGACAGCCTTTATTAGCCAATAATTTGCCTTTCACCTGAAAAAAATATGTACTTTTGATTGATAGACAAATATATAAAATATCTTGAGAACTTGGCATATGTAATCCTACCAATTTATATCTGACCTGCAGAGAGAAGAGGCAGCATTCAGCGGTCTGTCCCTATCATCAATATGACTAGAATATTATCTTAAGAATAAAATATTCCCGGGCAAGCAACAGGGGTGCAGGCTAGGGGAGAGGTGCCCTTCCTGCAGGGAATAACGGAAGATCATTCCCCGCTCCGGTTCCTTGGGTGAGCCCGTGTTTGGGAGAGCACAGAGGTACCTATGGAACGYTTGCAGTTTTTCTGCGTCTGGGATATAAAGTGGGCTAAAAAGCCTCTCAAAGGGAAATATTCYTTAATTTACCTAAGTAGATAATATTTTGGCTTTATAAATGTTATGCCATCTCTGTAATGATATAATTTGTCTTAATGAAAATTATACACACACAAAAACTCAAGACTAAAAATCTTGGTGCATGGGCCTAAATGCAGCAGCAGCAGCAATAGCCATTCRTTAGCAGCTGCTCTTTACTTCCTGCTGATGAAAACCCCAGGATTAAAATGTTAAATTCTGCTAATTCCCTGGGGGGGGTCACAGAGCGACGCTTCTTCCACGGGCCGGGATTTGGGCCTGGTCCAGGCTCCTGCAGAATGAARTCACTGGTTCAGCAAAGGGCCCCCCTGGGTTTCAGTGGGATGGGTTTGGAGGAGCCCTGCCTCGGGCAGCCAGCCTGGGAACGGGCAGCACGAGGAAGCAATTACAYGAGTGCTGTCCTTCCCCGGCTTGGATTCTCGTGTTCTTTGTTTTCTGGAGCTGAGAGGGAGGGAAATCTTTTATCCCAGTGAAGAGGAAGAAACAGAGAGTTACAGTGACAGAAAGGGAAAGAAAAAGGAAAAAATGATGAAGGCTTCAGACAGCACATATTCATTATAGTGCAGCAACAGGCATCACAGGAATAATATACATTGGAGGTGGCAATGTGTTCCCCCCACCYGGCTCAGGAGTGCCAAGTCGGGAAGAGAAAAGGGAAAACGGAGCACGGAGCCATGTGTGGAAGCAAAGCCCTCCCGCCCCCCGAGACTTACCTTCCTCGGGGTGTGCCGGGGGGTCTGGAAGCWGCAGGAAGGCTCAGCGACATGAAGACGCCCCGGTGATGATGCTCCTCATTGAGTCTCGGTGCTCGGCGGTGACACCGTGGACGCGGTCCCTGCGTGTCACACACCTGGAGCTGCGGGAAAGCTTTTCCCGACGGAGACGCGCCGGGCGGTAGAGCAAGGGTTACTGTGGCAAACCGGGCCCCGGATCTCTGCCTTCCTCCCCATCGCAGGCATCAAGGACCCGGGTGCGGTTATTAAATAGCACAGCTGAGAGTGCCACGAAGCAGGGGGTGGCAACATATAGCTCCATAGGAAGGGAAAAAAGGAATTATTCCCACTTCAAAGAGGAGGCTGCACTGGGAAGCTGTGAGAATTCACACTTGCTATTGCAGCTGATGGTCTTGTGCACTCCAGGGCATGGCGATGGATGGGAAGACACAACCCGGCCCTGCAGGTGCACGGAAAGAACTGGGAGTCATGAGCTGGACTCTACATATGATCAATGGGGGGGTCAAATTATATTCTGGACAACAGAGGGAAAATAGTCTGTCGGCTATTAGCAAGGTAAATTGTCTCAGCCAGTGCCCTCTCAGATCACGTCTGCTTCCATACAGCTTGAATGGGAACTGAGTCTTTGAAAACTGTTTGGAGCTGCTGAATCTGTCAGGAATCAGTCCCTGCCAAGGRCTGGTTCCTTCCCAGAAAGCAGCTCCACGTCCGCTGTGTTCCCACACAGCAGATATCTATAATGCAGACTCTCTTTTCCATGCAAGGACTGGTTTGATTCTTCGTCATGTGAGCTTGTGAATTACCATATCTTTAGGGAGATGAACCTGATTAAAATTACATCAACCCTGTACAGTTTTGTTCCATAAGCTAAAACATATCTGATGTCCATGTAACTGTACTTTTTTTTTCTTATCAATGCTGCAGATTGATGCTAGATTTAAGCCAGCATTAAGCTCAGGAGGATGCTTGGTTCTTCTTCTCCCAGGAAAAGGTCTCCTGTGTCCTTCCTGTCAGGCCTTAGCTCCTAGTTCCATCTAGAAACCCAGTTATCTAATCACAGAAGCTCTGTGGTTAATTTGGACCACCAACATTTAATGAACTCCTGTTCTGTTACTATTGCTTACAATGATTRAAACCAGCTATGGCATCTGATGTACCCAAATATGTCTCTCCCTTACATGTATTTCTGAGCCATATTCTCTCGTGGCATCTGACTGAATCAGATGGGGTGAAGGGACTTTCTGCGTGCAGCTGGTAATTGGGAGACTTGGGGGAAGACCTCGGAAATTGGCTGRAAGTTTTCTTCTCAGCTTCTAGCATATGGGCTCCTGAATGTTTCATCAGAAGGAAATTTGACTGCATATTTAAACAGCCACGGGGAGACCCGGTCTGCAACTGCAAAGCCAACGTGCTGAGAAGAAGTGCATCAGTTTTCACTCACGGTTGTTATCCCAGCTGAGTGAACTCCTCGGGTGTTCGTCACTTTGCACTACGAGGACATGAACAGACCTGCCTGGGCCCCTTCGGAGGAGACACTTCTKTCCCCTCTCTCCATGACAGGTCCCATCATAGCCAAGGTTCAGYTCAGGGCGCCAGTGCTTCAGAGCACAGCAGCGTTTAAGCTGAAGGGCCTGGTGGGTTTCAGTGTGGCCAGGAAGCATATTAAATGTTCAAAACCACACTAAAAAAAGAAAAAAGGAATCAACCATCAATCAGTAATTTAGGATAGAGAACACCCAGTCAATTGATCTGAACTCCCTAATTCCATCTCCRCCGAGTTTCCAGCTCTCCTGAATGCAGACCACAATCCTATTTTGATTCAAGATGCAAGCCTGGATTGCAGTTTGTCTGGTTTATGTCCAATTGCTATTCTATCTTTATTTGTTGTTTTTTTCTTTAGTGTTGGTCCAGTGCTCAGTAAGAGCTACTGCAGTGCTGAATATTCCTATCACTGAAGAGGTTTCATTTTGCTTTTTTCTCCCTGGGGACTAGAACGTGCTTTTTGAAGCTACACATCATTTTATTAGTTTTATTCCCAGTCTCAGAAATGTCTGGGTTATTTTATATGAATATGCTCTAATATATTTCCATCTGCAGATTCCACTGGGACAGGCAGAAATACACAAGTAGTGAAGGATCCCTGCAGTAACCCACCCACGACCCTTCCCCAGTGCCAACGTTTGCCTCTCTATCATCCTAACAAGTTAATTCACAGCAAATACATCCATTTGTACTCCACTTTCTCCTCTGGCTTTAATTAATTATCTGATTTTGTTTGCTATGTATTTAAAATGTGCTCTGACCATAAATGTGGGTTTTTGTTTTTTTGCTCATAGCATTTTTGTAAAATATTTATGGTCATTAGATGTCATTGCAGTGTTTGAGACTTGGGTCCTACAGAACTGATATGATCCCCTGGTGTTCTGGCGAGCRTGGTATAAAATCCTTTTTAAAGATYTATTTCCCTAGTCTAGTGGAGCTCAAGCCACCCTCCTGGCATTGGACCGTGTTCCTATTGTATCTCCAGTCTATTGCACAGATTTTTGACCCCAAGACACTTTATGTGTGCAGTCACCTGCTTTAAAAGATTTTACAGCATACATTCCTACAAGGTTGACTCCATGTRTACACTCCCTACTTCCTGAACTGTGATTTTCCTGGTGCGCTCAGCCTTTGGCATGTAACAATTTAAATATCATAGGCTGCATTTTTCTGTTGATACATACGTGTGGTTTATTTTTTAATCAGAAGAATCACCACTGAAATTATGGGGTCGCCTCCTTAAACATCATTCGTCTCCACAAGAAGTTATTTGTATCAGCAGAAGCATTCCATCCTTATTCATTCCCTACTCCAGCTTCAGTTCAGAAATATGCCAAAAGCGTGGTTTTTTCAAGAAAATTCCGTGAGCTGCCGCTCTGTGCGGAGGGGAAGGCTGCTCATACCAGAGCTGCAGGGCTGAGCCGGAGCAGCTGAAGCTCTTTGCTGGCCTCTTTTGGTGAGCAAAGAGAAAGGACCCAGGGCGATCTCCGTCTCCGGGATGGAGCAAGGAAAGCTCCCGCCGGCTCCAAAGTAGCCAAATATAAACAGTCCTTCTACAGCTTGGTTTCTCCTTAGCTCCCCTGGCAAAATGACCTTTGTTTTTAAACCTTTGTTATGTCCTTGAAACGAAAATTACGGCTTGTGGAGACCATCCAGGCACCTTCTCTAGTTGTTCTGCATCTGCAGGATTGGAGGAGAAGGGGAATTGTCAGGATCAAGTCAGCATTACCGGACTTTGCTCTGAAGTGGCATCTGGGGCCACACGGGAAGGCTCCTTGTTGATCCCTTTAGTCAACTAGACTGTCAAAAGCCTTGGAAAAAGGCTGCTCATTGGAACCAAAAGCAGCTTCTGAGCGGGGGCAGTAAGAACCACTAGACAGAGAGTAATTGCAATGTCTGCTACAAGGTGTTTCCCCTTAAATCCCTCCATGCCAGGACAGTGAAGGAGCCCAGCTGGGCGGCAGCAGCAGCTTTTTCAAGGCTCCAGGTCCTGCATCCGTGGGTCCGTGGTCCGGAGGTGCCTCCTCTGCCCCAGTCCTGCTTGGGCAGGGCCTGCGTAGCAAATTAAAGGCATCTCCTGGGGTCCGTTATTGTTGCTTTTGCACACATTATACTGCCTGTCAGCCTGTGTTAAACCAAACGTCTTGGATGCTCTCACGTCCTGCATGCTGATATCGGCATTGCTTCGATTTTGGAGAGGTTTTCGGTTTTCATTAAAAAAGAACCTCAATGAGCAATAATGACTCCGGACAAGCGTTTTATTCCTCTGTGGAGCCACCAGAGGAGCTCTGTTGGTTCCCTTGCAGTCAAACTCCTTTCATCTTCTGTGCCAGCCGCAGGAGGAAAAGTTCTGCATGTCCTTTGAGTTCTGTTGATTAGTTAAGGCAACACAGYSCTTYCCTYAAAAACCTTGAAGCAGAAAYGTCCCCATTCTAACACTCTCCTGTTTGGATGSACTGAGTAGCAGCAGCATGAAAACAAGACATTTTAGAAGGTTTGTCTCTGACTTTAGGGAAAAAAAATATATTAGGGCAATGATGACAATCCTAAACAGGGATTAACTGGGAATCTTGTTGTTAATAGAGCTACATCCGTGCTACATTGGCRGCAGATCCGCTTTTTATATACCTGGAGCTGGCGCYGATGGGGCCACAGCCCCCAGGACAGGGGGTCTGGGCTGTGTGAGGACGATGTCATGACAGATGCTCACAATTACAGCAGCCCTTCCACGTGGTTCCTCKGGCAGGAACAGCCCTGAAACCCCTTCCATCAATCAAAAATATTGGAGAAAAGGAAAAAAAAAAAGAAAAGCAGGACAGGAAAAAACAAAGCCCAAGTAACTAAAATCACATCCTGGGGCTTCTTTTTTTGTATACGTATACACGTGTATATATAGCAGACTCTTTTAAAGGATTTGCATGAATTTTCTTATCTGTTTTGACTAATCATAAACAACCTAAGAACCTGAGTGTGCATGTTTGAAAAGTCTTGAAACAGACTAGGTAAAGACAGGACTTTAAGTGCATATAGTTAAATCTGAGTGACTTCATACATGAGATCTCCTTCTATGTCACTGACATATTCCTGTGCAATTTAATTCAATCCTGTCAACATTACTCAGGATAAACCACTGTCCATCCAAAATTAGAGACTACAGATTTTGTGTTTATACCCATCTCATTGCATCTGTTCTAAAGCAGATTAAAGTTACTTGGAACTGTTTAAAACCAGACCAAGGTTAAGTGGAACACCCCTGCATAGACGTTAGTGTAAGTCATATTTCTAAGCAAATTTAATCTCTGTTTCTCCAACAATACCCCCAAAGACCATCTTGAACCCTGCAGGGCTGTGAATTCAGGGAGCAGCTGAGCTAAAGCAGATGGCAAGTCTGTGTGGACTCCCTCCACCAGAGCAAAGACAGCCATAATCCGGTTCGTTTTAATTCACTTCTATTAGCTGATCCCCCGTAGCCAAAGTAGAGCTCCTCCTGCAGACAAGCCCTGAGGTTGGAGCTTTCTCAGGGAGCTGGTGGTTTCCTTGCCCTTAACTGCTTTGAAAATAAAACTTTAATTAATTAATTAATTAAAAACTTGGATCCTTAAAGGAAACATGAGTCCCTTTTAGCAGCATCTCCAGCATCCAAGCACTTTACCCATGCAGAGAGCTGGTTAACGGGCTCTGGTCGTCCTCAGGTGCTCTACCAACCTCAGCGCTTGGGAGCCACCTCACACCAGGGACCTGCCAATGCAGCCCCTGGCCGTGGCTCTTCCCTGATCCATGGGAAAAGGTCGGACTCTTTTCCCCGCTGGAAAGGGGTCATGGTGTGAATGGAGGCCGGGCATGGCGGCAGTGCAGAGTTCACACCCTCACGAACCCCAGCTGAACTGGACCGGATTGAGTGCAGTTCATCCTCATTGCACAATCACCCACAAAGCGGAGATAGAGAAAACCTTTGGCTTKGATTTTGCCAGTGCCAAAGGAAAAAACAGCAGTTTTACAAACGTCGCTCATGGCCACGGAACAGAGGAAAGGTGAAGGGATCAGGACAGTGCCCCCCTGCACAAGGATACAATACAACCACAGGTGACAGCAGGGCAGGACACCTCCCTCCACACGCCAGCTCCGGTGACAGCAAAGTCACCCTCAAACCTGCAAGAAGGGAGGAGGGGGGATCCCAGGAACTCACCATGTTAAAACACCAATTTCTTCCACAAACTCATGACAAGTCAGGATGTCTCTTTGAAAACGCCTTCCTTTCCCCAGCRCTGCTTGCATCCACTTCTTGAGCTTGTAGCAGTTTGCAAACATCCTTGGATTAAATTATGCGACTGATCATCTAATCACCCCCAGGGCAGTTTCAATGCATTCTTTGCTCCATTTTAACATCCCAGCTTTGCACATATCGCACTTACACGTCTAAAGAGAAGCAGTCTTGCTCTTCACTCCATGCAGGTTTCCAGTAACCACTAGATGTCACCACGATTTTACTTGCTCTCCAGTCTGTGCCCAATCGACACCATTAAAAAGACACAAAATAATTTACCATTAATAATAAAAAAAATTACATTTAAGATAGAACCTCGATAGCATTTTCTGCTTCATGTCCCTAGTGACTGAGTGGGGTGTTCCTGGAGCATGAAAGCTGTAGATATGAAATGCTTTTGTCCCTGTTGCAGAAGTAGAACATTCGTCTCCAAGGTCAGGACAAAGGGGTCAAGTTGGGTGTCACAATCTGACAGGGGGCAGCAAGAAAGGCTGCTGCAGCCRGCAGAGACTGCAGTAGCCCTGAAGTCCCCAGGTCCTCTGGGACGAGCATCACATTTCAGGACTTTCTTTCCATCTTTAGAAACGTGAAAGAATGAGTTTGTTGCAAGGCGATTATCAGAGCCCTGTCCAATTCTCCTCCGGTCCTGCTGGCTTTGGAATTATTTCCTCAGCTCGGTGCTTTTACTGGAAAGAAGAATTCAAAAGTTTCATTTAGAAAAGGAAAAAAAAGCCATACTTGCTTCAAAGAGCAAGTGGATTTACACTGGCTGGTGGCTTTTAGCAATCTGGTGCAGTTTTGAATCTGAAAGTGCACCTCTAGGGCTGGCAGCATGGGACCGTCACTCCATACAGTGATTTTTGTCATTTTGTTTTGAGCTTGTTTGCTGTCTCTTGAGGAGCAACTGGTGGTCAGGGCATCTCCTGGACAGTAAAAGGGATAAGGAGGGACTAGGGCATCCCAGCAAGCAGCAAGTCGGCTAGGAAATTTTTGGGAACACCGTTGCCTTCAGGGCACCAGATGCCACAGGAAAACAGAGGGTCCCAGAGCGCTGTGCCCAGCTGGCACCAGGACCTTTAGGAGCTCTCCTTGGCTAATTATTAATCTGTAATCCCACCAGAAATAATCCAAGTGATAAATGCCAGAATCTGTAGTTGTAATCCCATCTCTTCCTGCACTGGCACAAAACAAGGAACATAAAAAACACCGGGGTTGCCTTTGATGGCTCCTTGTTTCCTAAATTGCATACTAGTTCAGCAGCAATCTGTGAGGTTTCTTAGGCTTGGCTAAGCCCTGAATGAAATAAAATACCGTAAATAAGCAAGGCCAGACACGCAGTGGTACATGGGGACCAGGGTCCCTGTCCGAGTCTTCCTGAGATTTCCAAAAATAAAGGCATCTGTAAAGATATATATTCCTTTGCAATAACTACCAGAGACTCCTTTCTTTGCTTAATGGATCTTTGTAGGTCTCTTACAGTGCAATATTCTTTCAATCCAAAGTTCTCCTGTCTTCCAAGGAAAGTCAAACAGACTTTACAGCACTGTATGAAGACAGCTTTTAAGTTAAGTTTAGGGTTATTTTCACATTTGCTTCATGACACATAATATATTTCATACAAAAGAAAATATGTCTGGCTCAGAACTCGAGCCAAAACCGATGAGTCCAAAATTATCACGAGTTAGAAATATTACCGTCCAGATTATTATTCTTAGGCTTGGTTTATGATCACTTCTTCCAACAGTGGAGCTGCACTTTGAATTAATTGCAGTTCATGTACTTTCTGTATAGAAAAAGATAAAAGAGATTACGCATTTTATCACTAGTTCTTGCACAAATACAAGAAGAGCAAAGGTTGCTTATTTTCATTTCTTTCATGCAATCCTATCTGTACCTTTGCCGCTTTGTAGCCTGCCACTCATTACTGAGTTGTTGCAGATTATCTTCCATTTCACAGTTTTCCTCAGAAGATAGCATCCTTCTTTTAGGATTAGGAAACTCATTTAAATTTCAAATTATCCTTTTGACACAATATCTTCAGCTCTCTTGAATAGCAGAACTTTTATCGTTCCCTGTGGAACTGGCCAGATTCCACTTCCATAAGAAAGACAAAAAGAGGTGCAGCACTAACTAGGTCAAAGTCTTTTAGGTCTCATTTCCTGTAATCCTCTCTTCTGTTCCTACCTGCATGGCACGCTTTGTGACAAAACCTTCCTCAGCCATGGCCTGTGCCTCGAAGCACGTACCTGCTCTTTCCATCCAGGGCTACAGTTTCTTAAAAAATGGAGGGGAAAAAATGCAGTTTTTTCCTTATCTTTCACAAGAAGTGACAGATAGTTCCCTCATTGCTGAACACAGGAGCAAGCTCTGTCATAAGCAATGACCCTGCTGTAGCTGGAAGCCCCAGGAGATGGCCACCTCTGCAGTCTATTATGAAACCTAATGGACAACAAATACTTGGAAAAAAATCAACCAGAATTGTATTTCCTGCTTTAGCAAATCACCTGGATAAAAACATCAGGTCTCGGTGCCATGTTTTGGCCTGGTTTTCCACAAGAATTGCAAATCCTTACCATTTTGAGCACATAACCATAAGTCACGAAGTAACTAACAGCACCGCAGAGGTAGCTGGCACACACAAACCACCAATGCCAAGGACAACGCCATGGAGCAAGGGCATCTTGCAGTTCTCCAGTCTTGGTAGTTTAATATGACTTATTTAACTTGTCTATATAAGCTAAACCCAACACGTTGGATGCCCTGATGGAGTTTATGATGCCTTATTGCTTTCGATAATCCTATATGTGATTCAGCATACGGTAGCTAGGTAATCAATGTTCTGTCTGGTTGGACATTTTATTTATCTACAGAGCTACCATACGAATTTAGTTGGTTTCCCGGAGGTCAAACACTTTCCATCTTCTCTGTGAGCCAAAGAAAATTGAAAGATTTAAACTCCTTTTGGATTCCTTTGATTAAATAAGGGAAATACCTCACTCTTTTCAAACTCAGAAGCAGATTTGTCTTCGCTATAAATTTACCTCATTTTGGTGCATTGATCTCTGCATAATGGGCAGCATCAAGTGTTCAGGCAGAAACTAGAAGGCAAGGGAAGCTGTTGAACACTTACGAGAGACGCAGTTATCATCAATTCATTCACATCGCCTTCGAGTCGGATTAAAAGAATGCAACTCATGAAATCAATTAGAGTTGCATAATTAGCTTGGAGGAGGGAGGCACATCATGATCTTTCTAGGCCATGGAGACCCCGTGGACAGTGGGAATGAGAGGGGCCAGGGAAGAGCCCTTGTGACTCCCAAGGTTGGGGACAAGCCAGCCATGGGCACAGACTCACAGCCTCCCAGAAGCTCGTCTTCCTCCCCCTCCTCCTCCTCCCTGTGCCACCGCAGCTCAGCTTTATGCAGACCCATTGCTCCAGCCTGGGACTCTGCAGGCCGATGCCGTGATGGATGCCTGCGATTAGAGCAGCTCTTCCGTGTGCTCATTCTGCCACAGACAGTGCTGAAACGTCTTTCACTGAGGAAACTTTAAAAAATAAAATAAACCAATAGAGCAGGACAGAGAAAACAAAGGATGAAAACAAATAAATAGCAAAAATTGCATCTTGGATATTTCTCATGTGCTCTCTTTTTTACTGATTTCTGTGATTCTATGATGTTATTATTGTTGCTGTTTTACTGTTGTTATTATTATTATTATGAGATTTAAGAGTAATTTTGTTGTACTTAAACGATCCAAGCAGCACCCACATAAAGATGCATCAATTTAAACAGCAGCATAACTTAAAAGCCAGTAGCTAAAACTATCAGTTAAAGAGAGAAATCCCTATACAGCCATGCTTGTATCAGTTTTGCTCCAAGTTATTTGATTTGATTTGGAACTAATTTAAGATTAATTAAAATAATATGCTGCACTTTCAATACACTGCCATTTGTATTCATTTAACTAAATTAATGTGAAAAGTGGAGCCAGGGTAAGCAAGGACAAGTTCTTCATGTGGACAGATCTTGAAGCCAGTTCATGAAGTGATTTAGGCTTTGCTGTGCAGGAACACAGAAACTCCAAATCCAATTAGTTTAATCAGCTTATTCGTTATGCGAGAGAGATCGGACTTCTCTCAGGACAATGTGAAGGCCCTGTATGGGCAAAACCATCTGCAGGTTTTCCAAGGGCGACTAGCTCCAAGGACTGAGGTCTCTGATTTCAGGTGCAACTTAGGACCCCAAATGGGCTTGTTCTAAAAATGGGGCCTCTCAGCAGAAATCACAGAAGAAATCAAGGTCTTATCCCAAATACTGCAAGTCAGATAAGTGATTATGAGTCACAGGAACACAAGACTAGAAGGAACAGCAAAAGATCTCATGGTCTAACCCCTTGCTCTAAGGCAGATTCAAACAGACTTCACATACGGCGGCCTGAAAAGGCATTGAAGAAACCCTTCCCATTGCAACACAAAGCCCAGCCCAAGCTGTCAGTGACCACCACGAGGGCTGGAAAGCTCTTCACACCCCGTGGGACCCACCACAAGGCTCTTATGCTGGTCAACCCTACAACAGACCAAGAAAGCAACCGGTCACCACTCACCTTGCAGGAAGCTTAGACATAGTAGATGTTTGTTATGTCTCCTCAACGAGCCCAGGTCTAGCCACAGGTTTTGATAAGCAGTTTTTAGAAAGCTTGACTTATTTTTGTTGGCTTTCCTCCGGGCACCTTTCTTGTCACCAGTATATCTTCATTTGCAACAGAACCGGACAAAACTCTAGCTGAGAATCCTTACAGTGCTTGAACCACTGCTAGCTGCTCTTTGAAAACAGTCCTTCAGCTTTTAATACAGCTACTTCATGTTGAATTTCTTTAACTTGTTTAGCTTTAGCTTTCCTTTTCTTGTTACAAGAATGTCACAGGAATAGAGTCAAAAATCCTATTAAGATAAAGATAGATCAACGCACTCCACAATTTCATCTAAGAAATGAATTAGATTGGCTTGAAATTGCTTGTTATCACAGATCTGTCTCAACTGTTCAGCAATTTATTTCCCTTTAAGTACTTTTATACTGTTTAATAATGATTTTCATTGTTTCAGGTAGCATGGTTGGTAGGGATCAGGAAGAAGGCATACATGGGAAAAAGAAAGTAGAATAGATAAATTTTCAGCGGATCCAAGAGCTGAAGGGTGCAGAAAGGTGGTAGGAATCCATTCCCACTTCCTTCACTCAGATGCCAGAAATGCTTTTATGCACATTTACCACATTTTTTCACAACAACAACCTACTTTTTTTTAACTTTTGGAACTAATAGGCTAGTCACTGCACGCACATCCCTTGAAAGGCTTTGTTGCTGCCCTGACCCTTTGGTCTCATCAAGGTTCTCTACTTGTTAGAACCTTCTCAGGCTTCATTGGCTTCTTTAAATATTTGCGCAAGGCAGCAGTAATTTTGGCAGTGGTTAATGCACAGATCCATATTTACGGCATCTGTCACAGCGTTTGCTTTTGTTCTTGGGGTGCAGCAGCTGGCTGAACTCCCATACTGCCTCCCTTGTTTGAGCTAAGGAAGAACCAACTCTTTCATGACTATTCTCATAACCAGCCTTCACAACGAATTATGCATCAGAAAACAAGGGTACTGAATCTTCACCTGCCTTCCCCTGGGTGGGGAAATGCAACCAGCTCTCAGGCACAAGCAGTAGGTTCCTGCAGTGTGCTGGTGATGACTTTCTGGCACAGGTTGTGGAGGAGCCAACAAGGAGAGCTGGGCTGCTGGACCTCGTACTAACAAACAGAGCATGAAAGCTGTAGATATGAAATTCTTTTGTCCCCGCTGCAGAGGTGGAAGCTTCGTCTCCCAAGCTCAGGACAAAAGGGTCCAAACTGGGTGTCACAATCCGACAGGGGGTGGCAAGAAAGGCTGTTGCAGCCAGCAGGGACTGCGGTAGCCCTGAAGCACCAGTCCCCAGGTCCTCTGGGACGAGCATCACATTTCAGGAGTTTCTTTCCACAATCTGCCACAAAAACGCTTGTGAGGCTTTCACAGCAGGCCCAAAGCTGCAAGTGGTTTGGCTCAGGAGATCTTGAATACCTGCCTGGGTCTCGGGCCACCTGACGTTGCAGGACACGGAGAAGATGACTGGCGTGCAGACGAGGAGGAGAAGCTGACGATCGCTCAAGCAACTTGTGGGTGGTGACGAATCTTGTCGTGAGCAGAACAAGGTGACCTTCGTATCAGTAATGGGAATGATGCTGTAACACTGTTGTTTTTCTTAAGGGATGAACCTTTAATACGTTGAAATAGAGAGTGTTCCACTAAGCTCTTAAGAAACAGTCCCTGGTGAGCTGACTCACGGCTCCATGAATCACCACGAGTTCAACCAGTCATCAGGATTTTCTTTTTGTTTTTAAAGTAGTTACTGATGTAATTTGTTACAAATTTCTTGGCACTCTTTCCTAGACTTTCAGCAAAGCAAAATGCTGATGCAATTAGCAAAGCATATCAATTTCTGCAGCGATTCACATTATCCCTCAAAGCTTCATTAGCCTCAAAAGCTAAGGCACCGGAGAGAAAATCCAGGGAAGTGCTCTGATGGCTTCTGTAGCTCAGCCCATCTGCACTGCTGCAAGCTCCCACATTAGGCTTCCTTTCACGGCTGAAAATGTAAAATTTGACATTGAACTCCCCAGCACACAGGGCATTAGCGGGACGGCACAACTGGCACAACCACTCCAGTTCAGACATACTTGTGTACTCAGCATGGGCTCAAGTAAAAACAGGCAATGCACCCCCCGGTGCCATCCGCCAGCATTCTGGACTGGATGGATGGATGGATGGATGGATGGATGGATGGGAAGGTCTGCTCTTTGAGAGGTGCTGTCTTCTCTCCTGGGGTCACAATTTGCAGGAGCCCACCAAAGTTCTCACTCTTTCCTGGGAGAGAAAGTTCAATTGCTCGGTGACAAACAACTCAATAATCACATTCAGACTTCACCTTTATTTGCTTAAAAACACAGTAGATGTATTTCTACATGGAGAAGTCCGATACATCCCACTAAAATAGTGACTGTTTTCTGATGCAAATCCTACCTCTTATTTAGTATTCTTTCACACTGTTTTCCTTCAACTTTTAACTTAAGGTTAAGGTTTAAAGTTTCTTGTAGTTTTCCAGGGAAGCGGTTACTCCCACAGACTATAACCGAGGCTGGTTTTGCAGGCATTGCCATGACTGATAAGAATATTTTCATTACAGCTTTGGTACCCCCTCCATTTATGCCCTGCCTGTCTGTACAGCCCTCAGCACGGACGGTTCACACGTAGGCACGGGAGGGCTGAGCCTCTCCTGCTCCCAGCCAGGGACTGACACAGACCCCAGTGACTTCAGGAAGAGACAGTTCTGCTCATTTTCACACTGACAGCCCCCACACGACACCGACCGGGCCGTATGGGCATCTTCACAGGCCCCCGTCATTCCTGGGCATCCACAATTTTACCCTGTCACAGAGCAGCGGTGTTTTTGCAGGAGGCAGAGCGCACCGTGCATGGCAAGGATGCGATGGGGATGTAAAGCTGCCCTCTCTGCCTCCTCAGCTGGATCCTCCTGGCAGATGGCAGGCGGCAGCACAGCTCGAGCATCTCCCGTTACTGCTGAACCACTTGCCCTTCTGGTTGCACAAACTCTGTCATTATACAATCCCCCTGTGGCAGTAGCTGTGAAATCATGGAATATTAAGACACTATCACGTCTATGCTGTCTGAATCTCTGCAAAATTGATAGCAATTATGTTTCTGGATAAGGCCCCTTGGAAGAATCAAAGTGATAAGTAACCACGGAACCACAGCAGCAGCACAATAACCTTAGGAGAAACTTGTCTCTCCAAAGTGGCTAATTACTTTCATTCCTTCAAGTTCTTTAAAAATCATTGTACTTTATAACTATGTTATCTGTTTGGCCATTATGAATGAATTTCATCTTTTAATTTGCTTTACAATTAGAATTACATTGTTATGCACAGCTCAAAGGAAGAGCTCCGTAATACAACGCTCTTCGCCCAACAACAAGGCAAATCTCTCTAAAGGACAGTGATTTTTAGAAAGGGTGTGACTGGTCAGACCCAAATCCCATAGAGCGGCCGCAGGACCTCCAGCCCCTCGTCCTTTCCAGGTGAGCATTACATGACCATGGATAAGGGGCAGAGGGTGACGAGGTTTGGCCTCTCCCCCTTGAAATGATCTTTCTCAGAAAGAAATGACAACCCAGGTTAGATGCTGAACAACCAGCTGCATGCACACAAAATAGCAATGCTGCTTAATTC
Source organism: Eudromia elegans (assembly GCA_003342815.1). Taxonomy (NCBI): domain Eukaryota; kingdom Metazoa; phylum Chordata; class Aves; order Tinamiformes; family Tinamidae; genus Eudromia; species Eudromia elegans. Next base: position 1,297,309 of record PTEX01000011.1, read on the forward strand.
ACTCATTCCTGGGAAGATTTTGTATTTTCTTTTGAACACTGCATGAAATTTGCTTTCATTTGCAAATTCAAGCTTTTTTTTTTTTTTTTTTTAATTTTAGTCTTTGTTGCTTAGAAAGATTCAGATTTTAATCAGGACATCCTGTGCATCCATTCTGAGTATTTTGGGCAGTAAGCATTTATTCAGTATGAGAAAATCAGTTGCCTTAGCACAGCGAGTTTACTCACAGGCTGGAAGAATGGGTGATGAAAAGTAGGTTGGCGAGTTGGCACTATTCTCTTTCCTTAGCTGAGAACTTTGCAGCGTTAATTTCTGTTTGAACTAATTAAAGTTTTAACTTGGGACAGTGTGTGCTCTATCCTCCTGACTGCAATCCACCTGCACAAGCCCTTCAGACTGGCTCTTACTCTTTTTATCCTTAGGTTTTCATTAGTTAATTGCATAAATGTAGGCTTTATTTAAAGAAAGAGGAGTCCAGACTTGCTTATTGCAAATGCTTTTTCCCATTGGCCCATCCACATGGTGAGGATTAACTATGGCAGGACGGGCTCTGTAGGACCAGCAACAGGACGCAAGTCTGGTCCCATAAAATACCTATGAGGGGCACGATGAGGCTTTTATAGAAACAACAAATTTATCTTTCTATAAAATTCCTAGCACTGAGGATGCCCAGGCAGAGGGGAGACCTTCCTCCCCCTCCCAGAGGTGCAAACCAGTTTTTGTGGTAATTTGAACCAGTGAGAAACAGCCTGGTTTGGGGCCAGGCGCACTTCAGTGTTACCCTGACCCACGAATGACGTTCCCCTGGCCCAGGCCATCTCCCGGCACCTCAGGAAGGGAGCGCTGGGCTTTTTCAGTGGTTGTTTTGAAGCTAGCTCTGAATTTGCAGCTCCCGGGGTTCTAGATGCTCCATTAGTCCTCTCCTGTCGGCACCTCCCAACGTGTCAGACTGCATTAACTTACTTGTCCCCGTTTTCAGCTGTGTCCTTCATCAACGGGCAGCAACTCGTCTGTCCATCTCCGCAGCGTCTATCAAGATAAGGGGCTCCCAGCACACCAGCCTCCCTCAACGCACCTCACTCCAGCCGTAGAAATTCTCTGGCTTTCCTCCCATTCCCCTCTTGTAAACTCCACCTAACGCAGATAAATGAGTTCAGGTGTAAAGAAGCCTTCAGCTGCCTACAAGGCCCAATCAAGTAAAGAACCCCCACATTGAGCCTCGTGTTGTGTGTCTGCACTATTCTGCTTTGTTGCTGATGTGACAGCCTTGTCTTTCACCGCAGCTCACGCACCCAGGACACAATACTTGCAGTGTTGTTTATTTCCCCTGGAGAGCAGCACCGTCTCCCTTAGCTGTGAAAGAAAAAGGCTGTGTGGGTATCACAAACCCCATAGCTCAGGTAGGACCTTGTCCTTTAGAGGGTTTTCCTTTTTGTCAGCCTCAGCATCTCTGCTTCCACTATGACTATCGCCACGCTGTCAAATCACAAAGCAGAGCACAGACTTTTCAACACCAGCTTGGAGCAAAACACAGCAAGAGTGGTGGGAAACCAGCTTCCACAGTGGTGTGTTCTGATCCCGGGAATACGAGCCCACCAGACCTCAACACACGGGCAAGCAAAGGCCGAGTGCCTGCCCGGCCCCGTGCTCTGTCCTTACCCAGACCTGCGGCCCGGCACTACGAGAGCATCGTCCCGAGCTGCTCAGGCAGCAGAGAGCAGGCAGACCCGACACTGCCTTCCGCCTGTTCCCAGGGGATACGGGGTGCTGCACAATGTGATGGGTTCACCCATCACTTTGCCTCCAAGATCCACCTGGTGCTTCTAAGCCAGATCTCCTAAAACAGCTGGATCATTTCCTGCTGGTGCTGAGTATTTCTACAGCAGCCAAATATATCAGAGATTGCAGGAGCCACATTTCCTCCCTTGCTCACAGAGGAAAGCTCCGACGTTCAGCAGTTTTCTCTATAGGCTTCAAAACCAAGCAGGATCTCTCAGTCCCTGCTTTGCAGCCCAAGCATCTTGTACTGATGTTAAATTTCCCTCTCCCTCCCCTGTTCCTTCCTCTTCCTCACCGCAGCTTCTAGCCTGTCCTTTGACCATACCCGCCTGCTGACGACTGCAGCAGCTCTGGCATTGGCAGGACGGTCAGCCAGGATTAATTTCCTTTGGCCACCTTTTCCAGAGCACTGCTGCGATCCATCAGCAGCTCGAGCTTCCCTGTTCCCTTAACAATGAGCCCTCCAGAATTCCAATGTCCCCGCGCGCCGACAAGGTGCCTCATTAAACGCAGTTACAAAACTGCCCCCGCTGCCTTGCAGACAAATCTAGCCTGCAAAATTGCTGCTTTGAGCAGTACTGGGCACGTAGGGTGGGACGCCGTCTCGTTCACGCCTGGGCACCCTTTGCTGCCCACGTCTATTTGTTACGGCGCCTGTCACGGGGCCCCACGTCCTCTGGCAGAGCAAACCACAAGCGTCAGCAGAGCCGTTTGTCTTCCTGTGTTTAACGTCTACCTTTCCTCTTTTATTAGCTTTTTTTCTAGCCTTGAGAATTCTTGAAAACTGCAGAGGGAGCAACAGCAGGGACCAAAGCAAAGCTTTTAAGTCTCCATTTTTGGGGGTTGTTTTTTGTTCGTTTGCTTTTAAAGAACAGCGCTGCCCACTCGAACGTCTAAACCACTAAATCAAGTGATGGCATCTGGTGTGAGGGACGCAGACACTGCATTGTCACAGGAACATGCAATTGCAAGGAGACTGAAACAACCAACTCCCCACATAAACTTTTGACAACATTTTTCATGAGAAAACACTTCTGAAAATGCTGGGTTTTTTAAAGATTTTTGCTCCTTCAATTCTTCTACACCAACCATATGTTATGATTACGCTGGTGTGTGCACATGCCAACCCAGTGACTGATTTGCAGCCCGTGCTGGAGGCTGGAGGCGCGAGGCACGCGGCTGCGGCGTGAGTCAGCCTCCCTCGGGCCCCCCGCAGCGAGCTGCGTCTCCTCCTCGTCCCCTTCTCCCTGCGTCGTGCACACCCCAGAGACCTCCTCCTCCACCCAGGGGTTGGTGTCAGCGACTCCGTGCTGCCAGGGCCTGCCCACAGGCGAGCAGGGACAGCTCACGGCTCCTGCTCACACAGGTTGCTGTGATGGTTAAAGGGAAACCTTTTTCTTCTTTGCATTACGACAGAAACAATCCGATGTGTCTTTCTTTCCCACAGAGAAAAAGCAAGCAAAGGAATAAGCGTTGCCAGGCTTGGTGAGTTAGGGAGTGACCATGGGCTTCGTCCCACCTCCCGTACCACCTGGAATGCAGCGCTGAGGAAGACAGACCAGGTTTTCCTATTCTTGCATAACCCATCACCGGGGCAGTTCAAACCCCCATCACAATTATCTTGTGGGATAAGATGCTACAAAATCTAGTAACGGAGGTAGAACTTCAAAGCAAATGGTTTTGTAACAGTTCTCATTTGCACCTTTCACAATTAGGTTTTGAAGGAGGTGATGGGGAAGGTGTGGTATGAGCAGGGGTAGGTCAACCTGACCCACAGCATTGCATGCCCACAGAGCCAAGCGTGTTCAAACCTATTTCCTGAGCATCTTCATGGTTCCTTCCTTCGCTTCACTTATCCTAATTACCATCATTTTGCTTTCTTTAGATCTTCCATTCTCACACGCCTTTATCTTTCACATCTGATTTTGAAGTTTGAAACTTGAGCTTCTTTGCCACGAGGGACAGTCCCGGTCACAGCTGCACTGTCAGGATGGAAGGAAACATTACCAGAACATTAATCTCTTGGGAGCAGAACAGCTGAATGAACAGAGCACTTCTGCAAGGCGCTGTGGGAAGAGCTACGTTCTTTACATTTCACTAGATTTTGCTAGCTGTAGGAAAGGCTGAGCTGGGTCCCCTAGAATTTGAGCTGACCCATCCTTACCTCCCTCACCCCCAAAGGCTTCTTTTCCACCTTGCTCAGTGCTCTTTCCAAAGCTAAAGACAACAAGATAAACAGGCTTATAAGCTCGGGTTCCTTAATCTACATACTCGAGGCATTAAACCTGCTGAGACCGTTTACATCACTGTAATTACTTTCATTCAGCCTGTTAAAGCCAGAATCATTAGCTTAGGTTACAATGACCTATACGCATGTTTAAAACCTATTAAGGAGATTTAAAATTTGTCTCGTTTTGCAAGATGTCGGTGATTCTTGATTTATGGCTTGGACACGCTGCAGAAGTAAAAGCAATTACCTCTCGTGCGGCCCGAGCCCACTGCTCAAGGTTGCCAGACGACATCCGAGGATGAAAAGGCTCCGCTGTGCTCCTTGGCGTGGACGACGAGCGCAGCGGCTGTTGCGGTACTGCCTGGGCTGGTGCCTGCGTGCCGGGGAGCCCGACACCACCCGACAGGTTCCAGCAGGAACCATCACACCCCAGGTCGCTTAGGAGCCAATGCCAGCGTGCTGGTTGCTTCCCATCAGTGGTGCTACTTTCTCTTCATTTGTTCTGGCTTTTTTTTTAAGAAATGAGGGGGGAAAAAAGCTCTGCTCATCTCTGGATTGCTTCATATCCCCTTCAAAGAGTCACAATCTTTTATTTGAACACTTTTCCTTTGAGGCCTCCCTGAATTTTATTTATTTTATTTCATTTCATAAGGTTTCTCTCAGTCCCAGAATAGGGTAAAAGTGAGGCAAAGCTTTGTCCCAGAAAGGATCCCAGTGCCAGCCTCCTTTGGAAAAATCACTAAAGTCTCCTATTTGTGTCTCGTATATGCTGTAAATACGACTGGAGGTCTGAAGGGCTGACCCACACACCCGGGTGCTGATGGTCAGACATTGACCCCAAATGAAACACGGGCCAGTTTAGTTGTCCTTGTGCCCAGAGCAGCTAAGCAGGAACATACAGGAACTACTCAGTCTGTCTGGGTATCACCAAGATCTGAAAATTCCCTGGAAGCAGCTTTGAGATAAAGGATACACACAAAAAAATACAGCCCCACTTGGGCAGTGGGCATTACAGCAATTCTTCCTATGAAGATATGAACAAAACAAAGAAAACCCCACACATATAAGTCAGGTACTCACGCCTAAACACATGCGAGTTATTCGCCTTCTTCTCAGCACAGCAGAAGGTCAAATGGGCAAGAATTTCAGAAGACTTCTCTAATATTCATGTATTTCCTCTGGAATGCAGGTATTCTAGTCACATAAGTTAAAAGAAACATTTTAAATGTTTCAGTTTAGAAATAACCAAGCTTTTGCTCACAGTCTGTAGAAAAAGTGATTATTCAAATGCCTCTCACCCTTCTTTTTTGGCCGCTACTACTGAAAACAATCAGCCCCAGGTTTATTGCGTCTGTATGTTGCAGTATACGGGTGACTTTGGCCCGCAGAACAAAGCTGTACACCAAAGCTCCTAATGCAGAGAGTGGAGGGTGGCCAACGTCTCACCCGCGTGATCCGCAGCAGCTGGAGGGGCTGCTCTGGGTCTGGCTCTACGGGGCGGGGAGGTAGCGTTGGGATTAACCCCTGCGCTCGCCTGGATCCATAGAAACTTGCTGCTCACATCGGGGCCTCAGAACTCACCCCTCTGATCACATACCAATCTTACTCAGCTCAAAACTCACCTTCAGACCCCTCATTTGAAAACAAAAACTCTTTAAAACGTCCATAACCAACTTCCTCATCTGCAATTAACAGTCCTACTGATCAGAGCTTCTCAAAGTGCAGTGATGCTACTTCAGCAGGAGCACCAGCACTTGCCCCTCGGGGCTTTCTCCCCAACCGTACAGTGATAGGACCACAGAAAGGCCCAATGTTTTGCAGTTCTTCTCCAGCCTTTCCATGCTGCCATGTCCTTTTGCTGTGCGAGACGAGGAGAGTGTGCTCAATACAATTCTCATCAGAGGATCCAGTAAAGATGGAAGAATGAACCAACCAACCAACAAAAAAAGTGACTATAACTCACCTTTAGACTCACAGAAGTTACATATCCCAAGGACAATTATTAAATAAGAACAGAAGTCAGCCAGAAAGATAAACACAAACTGGAGAAAGCTGCCTCCCATATAGACACCTAGCTCACTACATCTCCAACGTGCAAGATAATATTCCTGTTAAGCAACTGAAGGAAAAAAAATATATTCTGTAACTACAGCTAAATAACATAGCAGCGATTAAAGTTTGTTATGTAGTTACATAAAACAGGCAACAGGCTGCTGAGAAGGGATTTGGGTTGTGTGTTTATTAGTGCCCAAGGGCAAAATTCCAGACCACCTAAATTCTACCTCATCCGGGTGGTAAGTGAAAAACAACCAGCTCTAAGCAAGGAGGAGATGGAGATTGCCTGCAGTTCCATAACTCCTCAACCCCAGAGGAATTCAAAGCTCAGAGAGGGCCCCCAGGAGCAGCCTCACAGCATCCCCACGGGAGCGCCTGCCTTCCTCCTGCAGAAATAATACAACTTCTAATAAACACAATTCATTATGCACTTTTGCTGGCAATTAACAAAAGTTTCAGGAAAAGGGAGAAATAAGCAGGGAGACAGATACAGCCTCAGGCTGCAGAAGAGAAAAATATTTTTTTTAATCCATTTTCTCAAGGGAAAGCAAAAATGTGTCATAGGAAGATGTAAAAGTCAATAGGAAGACTATAAACCCAGCCCAGGTTAAGCCGCACTAGTAAAAGTCGAAAACAGAATGTATAAGAGGTTTCCACACCCATACAAGAACCAAAACAGCGGGACAAATCCATGAATGCCTTTGGGATGCTCTGCAGGAATCTTGTATTGATATAAAAAGATAGAAGAAGATGGAAGGAATAGTATATGGGAACGTTAAATTATAGTTTTGATGAGCTGGCTGAACAAGCGACATGACTCCAACTACTACAAAAAATCAGAATTTGTCCAAAAAGGCCATGAAGAGCCACCCACCTCCATTCAAAGTCCAACATGTAACGCATTTTCTTTTGGGTGACAAACAAGTCATTTTGTCACAGCTAGCCCTAGCACGAGCAGTCAAACCAATAAACATGGCTTTTTCCCCAAAAAACACCAGAAACTTTCAAAACAGAGTAGTATGAAGAAATGGCACAAAAAGTGGAAATGACACCAGAGTTTACTATCAATTAGAAATAAAGAAGTACAAGCATCTACAGATAAAACAGAGACTGTCCAAGAGAGCAAAGTAGTCTTGGACATACACACTTCAAAGAAAAAAAATTGTTTCCCTCCTGGAAAAGAATTGAGCAAAGACAGATGAAAAACAATTCGTGTTGCATAGTCTAGCAAAGAGAACATGTCATAAACATCAGAGCTATACTTCACCAAACCTGAGGGGGAGAGGTGTGAGCAAACGGTCAATCATTTTTCATGTCTGCCAGGGACAGAACAAAAAGGGAAAAGAAAGAGCGCGCTAGTCTGAATTTGCAGGATTCTCCTTACACATTCAGAAAATTTGTGAAATGGTAAAAAGAGACAAGTTCCAACATTTACCGTGTTCATGTAGCCTCATTTTTTTTATTTATTAAAATATACACACACATTAAATAGATATCATCATATCAGCATGTTGGTGCCTCTTGAAACAGACAGGAACTAGATAACTTCTCAAGGTGCCTTACACAAAAGACTTTATAAACCTCCGAGAGAGCATATTTGGTAGAATTTTGCCTTCTCTCATTGTTTATCTATCACTTTTCCTGGACATCACACTTAACAGAGATTTGCCTCAATTTACAAGGCATGGTAGATGCAATTTAACAAAGTCCAATAAACAGTGATGTCTTAAAATAGTGTTTTTCTCAGCTATCTCACCACCCAAGACAAGCACCGACGGACACCTTAGAGGCTCTTGTTTCCAGCTTCTGATGTTCTCAGTGCCCTCGGGACAACCTCATTATTAAATAACTTACTAATGAACAAGTCGTAGAGCCAGACAGGACAGTAGGAGAAGACGCAGAGAGGCAGGTAAGCCCCTTTCCCAGGCGTGTACAAGCCGTGGGGCCTCGTGGCCAGCAAGGCGTGCAGGACGTCGCTGAGCACAGGCGACAGGTCGGATTCGCAGTGCGTCGACATGCGCAGCAGGAAGCTCTTGAGATCCAGCAGGTAGTCGTCTCCATAATCCCTCCTCACGGCTGCTGGGAGCTTCTCCATGAGCTCCTTTTCTTGTTTACCCCACAGGTCGGACGTACCTTGGATACCTGCAGTCACAATCACGAGAGCAAGTGGGTTTGGGCTGAACTACAATATTCATCTATAACAAAGAGCAAAGAAGGTCTTTAACCCATCTCTCAAGCCCCAGTTTATATAGCTGTCCCAACTGAGTCAATGCAGTCAATGATGTGAGCAGTTAAAACTGTCTTTATTGGAGGGGAAGGAGGAAAGGGGGAAGAAGAGGAGAATCCTAAACCAAAGACTATATGAAAAGCACATGGTTAAGCACAATTCTTCTACCACTTATATGTAAAGGAAAAGCCTTCTCACAGTTAAGTCGATATCTGTTTTCTTCATCATTCTGTCCTTATTCCTTTTGCTGCCATTTCTAATTAGCACTCATTAAGGGAATTCTGACTGACAGGTACAGCAGGAGATTGACTTGTAACCAAAAGAGGCTCTAGAGAAATGTGTTTATAGAGATGGGAGAGGAGAACTTGGAACAGAAGGCAGCAGAAGCACATGGGAGAGGAAGCAGAGATGAAACCTTAGAGGTTATCTATAGTAACATCAACAGCTAGCAAGCAAGATGAAAGGTATTGCTGCAAATATTTTGATATAGGATACAACTCAATAAAGAGAACTCTGATACTGAGAATGGAAGGACTTTACAGATTAAAAGCAAGCCCTGAAGTCCTTGTGCAGGGAAAGCAAGCCATAAAGCCAAAAAAAGCACTGCCTGCTTATTAACCATGACAAGGCTAGAGCAGAAGGAAGATGCTGACTCTATCACTAGGAATAGTGATTAGCAATAGGAATAGTTCAGCAATTGATTGTGAAGACAAACTGTGACCCACTGCACAAGAAGTATGGTTTTCAGTATTCCTCAGTGAACATCTCTCCCTAAATTCACTTTATCTCAAGCAAAAGAAGCTCTTTGCTCTGCCCAGGAAAGAGGACATATTAGTAAAGCAGAGGCCAGCAGTGTAGAGAGTTGAAGCAGGTAGTTCTCTTAAAGAAAAGTAGGTCTTAGTTTCAGCAATGAAAGTGAAAGATGAGAGAAAAGTTTGACTGCTGAGGTTTATTCCTGACTCTGAGGATGCTGGATTACAGGGAGATCCAAGGAACAAAGAGAACCATGTAAAACGCCAAACACCAACCTGTTTTGAAGCCTGATGGATGAACTACAGCAACTTTAACTCCCCATTTGGAAAGCTCTTGCCTCATTACTCCAGAGAACATGGACAGAGCTGCTTTTGATGCCCCATATGCTGCACACTTCCGTAGCGGAATGCCTCCTGCAGGAGCAATATAAACATGGTGAAGCTCAGCTCCAGCTCTTTCCAGCTTTTATTCCAGTGATTTAGAAGGACGATTGCAGTGAAACCAAAATTAAGCGCTGAGGTTAAGACAAGCCAGGAGAGAATAATTTCTTTCAGGAAACAAGAGAAAAAAAAAAAATACAAAAAAAAACAAAAAATGTATTTTAAACTAGCAGTTGGTTATCACAGTTATGCTTAATAACTCCTGATAGATACTTTGCAATGCAGAAAGAATAAACTGTATTGCATTTGAGGATAAAAACTGCTGAGAATTGCAATGATTGCTGGTTTCAGAAACACAGATAATGTTTTAATTCATATAAATAGTGAAGTGGTAGTTTAATACCACAGAGTTTGTTGTCACTGTGACAGATTTCAAGCTCCTATATAATCAGGGTACATAATATGAGATCCAGCTTCACAAAGGCAACTGATGCCCCAGTTCTTCCAGCTAAAGTCAGAAAGACCAGAGGTAACGGGACAAGAGTGAGGAAGAGCTTAGTGGACAAACAAAGTTCATCCAGTTTGGGATCATGGCACTGGTATGCTAGGAATCCCAGAGATCCAACTCGGAAGCAGAACCGCTATGGAGAGTTATATCCCTTCCTCTTTGATCTCTGCAGCATTTGTGCAAAGGGAAAAGATATAAACCAAAATATTTTAAGTGAATTTAAATTAAATCCATATGTTTAAGAAACAAAAGATTCAAAAAAAGGTCTGTTCTTAAAACTGAAAGAAAAAAAATATCATCACAGTTTCAGTCTCAGAAAAATTGAGAGAAGATTTAGGCTGAGCAGCTTTTAGTGCTTTCAGCCTCCCTGTAGAAACCCAGCCTGCTCTGCCACTGCTCAGACCTCCACAGGCCAATCCAGGAGGTGGCAGGTGTCCCAGGCCGTGCTGGGAAGGAAGGATCAGGGACCACGCAAAGCTTCCTCTCCCCAGGGTACCGCGTTCCTCCTGCTGCCTGCACAGAGGCTGGGCTGGTGCACCCTCCGGCATGGCCACTTCCAATAAATCAGACATTTGTCTCAATACATTTTAACTTTTTAAAATAAAATACTTGGATAATGGCAAACTTTCAGGTAAGCCAATGGTGCCATTTGTTTGGCTCTGTACTGTGATGACCAAGATGTCTCAGGAGCTTCACACAGAGTCAAGCCAATTGCACGTTAACTTTTCTGCTGTAGGCATATGAATGGGTTTGAATTTTGATTGCTTTGAACCAATTAAATCACATATTCTTTCCCTTTGAGGTCAGGCTAACCTCAAGTGCAGTTAAATTTGCTATACACAGACAGAAACAGACCCAGCATAATGAGGCATCACTAACTTTCCTGCTAATGTTTTACCAAAGGACCCTCAGACCCTGTGGTGAGGGGAAGATATTTACCAGAACTGGCCTGTGTATAAAAACATCCATGTGAACAGTTATAGTTTAAGCAAGGTTATTAATTTGGCATTACTGGAACCAATATTCAGGTTAGGGAACCTCTCCATTTATCCCAGCTTGGCTGTTCATGCTAAGAATGCAAACATGTGCCCAAACACACCTGAAAAACTGACAGATTTCCTTCAAGGATTGGCACTGAACCATAAACATAGGTTGCAGATACAAAACATGCATATAATAAAAGGGAAAAAAAAAAAAAAAAAGAACAAAAGATAACATCAAAGTGAGACCATTGCCATATCCTCAAGGTAAGCCTTGAGCAGCAGGCAACGTCTGCACAAGTCTCCTAGGCAGCACAACAGGGTCCAGGTGGGAACAAGCACGCCAAAATAAAGGTCCAAGCAGACAAGGTAGACAAAGCTTAGAAGCAGCTATTATGCCAAATCTTTACAGAAATCTTCATAAACCAAAACATCTTCCAGCATCATCACATTTTGCATCTAGCAGGTCTCATTTGAAACTGAGCTTTCTCGCTCCTCAGCTGCTGGCTGTTATTACAGTGATTATTATTGCTTCTGTTTCTACATCTTACCATCCCACACATCCTCCCAGAATAGAAAGTTATGTCCTAAAGGAACAGGGGTTTTGTTTTTGTGTGTGCATGTGTGTGTTTTTTGCTGTAAATACATTATTTCCCATTAATGGAATAAATCTGAAAAGCACATTATACTCTGTTAATTCTTTTAAAAAAAGAGTGATTTTATTCAAGAAAAGAAAAAAAACCCTACTTTGCTAGTAAGTTAGGACAAAGTATTTTTCTATTAAGACGATAAAAGCATTCACACAAATGGAAAGAAAAAATATCTAGATGTTAGTTTTGTAAGTCTATTGAAAAGCAGGACCGCCCAACACCTTCATCAGCATTCAGGCCAAGGAAGTCGGTCCTTATGTGTGCTGCACCAGAAGTTGATTGGGGACTCGTCCCAGCTTACCTGCCATACTGGAAATGTTAACAAGCCTCCCCCGGGACTTGCGCAGTAACGGCAAGAAGGTTTTGGACACCTCCACGGCCCCAAAGAAATTCACGTCCATGCACTGCCTGTAGGTGCTCATGGGGAGCAGCTCACCGTCTGCAGGGAACCCCAGGACGCCAGCGTTGTTCACCACTCCCCAGAGACCTGAGGAGAAGAGACATCACCACCGTCAGCTGTGTCCCAGCCAGCAAGGCTCGTCCATACAACCATGTTGGGTGCCCACAGACCGGAGCTGGGGCAGACCTACCCACCTAAACCATGATGCAACCAATGGGTAAGAGATGCATCTAGCAAGCAGGTACAAAACTACCTCCGTTGTAACGGCACAAGAGCTCTACCTGTATTTTGCACTTTCTCTGAAACCTCAAGAAAAGCTTCCTTGATTTGGGTAGGATTGGTTATATCCAGCTGAAGGAGGGAAAGTCTCTGGGAACAGGTCCTCCTCAGGTCTTCAGCCCCAGGTCCGTCCTTGTCCAAAACCCCAGCAAACACCACAAATCCCATGCTATCCAAGTATTTAGCCAGCGCATGTCCAATCCCTGTGTCAGTTCCTGAAACGATAAAAATAAAAGTGAATTAAAGTGAGTCTGTCCTGAACCACTATCTTCTGAAAAATAAATAAATAAATAAATAAGCAAGAGGCACTCAACAGAAACACTTGAAAATATCATCAAATAGAGGATGAAATGGAGTCACTCAGAAATACAGTTACAATAGCACAAGAAAAGCACAGATTTAAGAGCCTGAGGAAGCCAGTAAAGCTCCGCTCATAGAGCTGCCTTACAGCTCCTTACTTAACCTCACTGGGAATTTTTAAGGGTTAATCCATGACTTCAATTGTTATCAATGCCTTGTTCCTGCACTCTAAATCTATAGTCAATAGGATTTGATTGCTAGAGAGGATCATCTTAATTAATGCTACATTTTAACTTCTGGTCTTCTAACAGGAGTTTTTTTCCCCAAAAGGTGGGAAAAAAAAATCCAAGTGACATGAAAGAAACATGTATTAAATGATCTATCAGTCCAAAAGAAACAAACCGTCTATGCTTAGTATTCCCTGGAGAACAACAGAAAGGGCTGCAACTATCTTGAAGAAGTAACAGATTTGTAGCATTCAGGTGGGGTTTCTTTTCTTCTCCAATCCCTTTTTAACGAAAAATCTTATTTCTGGGTCAAATTCTTCCCAGTAAGTACATACACACAGAGCTACACATCCTCAACCCAGAGTTTTACAGCACAGTTTTAACCTGGAAAGGGATAATTTGCATAAGAACCGGGGGCAGTTGCAGCAATCCCGAGAAGGAAACAGAGCAGTATTTAGCCGTGCCTGCTGCGGGGCTTATCCCGTACTTCAAACACGCCAAGAGATCCGAGTTTTCCTGTAGACACACAGACAAACTCTACCTCTCAGGCCAGTGTTTAAGCACTGGAAGGTCTTTCAGTCTGTTAGGTCTTGTGTAGAGAACAGCTAGAGAATTCCCCTGCCCTATTCCTCTATCAAAAAATACATGAACAAGCAGAAGATTTGCTTTTAGAAAGGCAGCCAGCACTGAGTGCAGCCAAAGCATTAGGCAGAATACATTGTTATCAGGAACTCATACTGGGCATCAGAAGCACCAAGGCAAACACTAAGCCTGCAAAAGTTGCCTGAAAAAGTTAATCTCTCTGCATATAAAATAGTTAAAGGGAGAGTTTTACACCTCCTGCCACTTTGGATCTTCATGACAGTGTAATTCCTGGACACTCAGCATGGAAAAGATTTCCCACAGCATTGTCAATGTGTTCGCTTACCCGGAGGCTTCTATTTAAGCACACCTGAAGTACTCACTCACAGTGAGAGGATCCACAGAAACTTGAATCATTTCAGCACTGCTCAAACACCTGCAGTTATTCACGTGAGGAAGCTGCGGATTACGGGCAGTTTTCCCTTATTGTGGTGCTCTAGTGGTTTAAGTTAGCAGCATGCAGAGGACCCGAAGAGCATCTGCCACAACCCAGAGGCTAATCCGTCCTCCATCAGAATGCAGCTGCCTGGGCAGTGGTAGACGGTAGCTCTTTAGAGGAGCACAGCAACACTCCTCAACACCGGAGAGCTTCTGGGGGCTGTGGTGACATCACGTCCCGTGAAGTACCTGCCTCAGCTCTTGTCTAAAGTGGAGAAGGTGACATCAAAACCGATGGAAAGGCAGCTCCCCACTGCGTACAGGCTCAGACGCAAACCCCGCGCTCGGGGAGGGGAAGAGCACTACAGCCAGAGCAATCCAACCCAGAAAAAGCCTCAAGTGAAACTGTTGTTTCAGGTGGTTGAGGCTTCGCTGATTGCATGTCGAGCGGAGAAGAGGCTCCTCAGGGCTGTCAGCTGTGAGCAATGTCCAAACTTGCACTTCTTCAGGACACGTAACAAGGAAAACCCCTTCAACGGCCGGCACGCAGCCAAGCGTCCTCATCGCTCCCATTCAAACCCTCCAGAGCCGGCAGGTTCTGAGAGAACTTTTTTCAATGAAGAAGCTCTAAACTGCAATCTTAGCAAAGGCAGGAAGACACCTGAGTGCAAGCGGAGCCCACGGCCCCGGCAGCGGAGGCTGCAGGAGCCCTCCCCATCCCCGGCTCCCGAGATCCATCTGCACTCGCTGCACCTGCAGCAACGGAGCCAGCACAGAGCTGCACCCAGGAAGGGGACAACCTGCTGCTCCTCTTGTCCTCTTTCACTTCTAGTGCTTTTTTCCTGCACTAATGCCTGTTAGCAAGGAAAAACTTGCATTATTTTCCACAACTGCCTATCCAAACAAATTAAAACCTCAGAATTAAAGACTTCCAAAGGAACTTAACTTTCCAGAAGCTAAACTAAAAAATAAAATAAAAAGCAAGTTACCGCTGAGAGAAACAGTAGGCAGGCACTCCAATCCAAATGTGTGATTAACATAAGCAGCTGCAGTCACAATATTTAGAAGCAGAGAA